>LUCH01001991.1:47930-61172 GCA_013368495.1 Paragonimus heterotremus | reverse complement strand
TCATGGCTGTTATGATGATGATGATGACAAGTGGAACACTTATGTCGGAGTTCTGACTCGAGATAGTCATAAAAAATCAACTGTCTCACAAAGGGGAACATTTGTAAGAAGAGAATCCGTATCCACGGAATACATTACTTGGGTACTCAACGAAGTGTTTTCTAATATTTCGGCTAATTCGATAATAAGGGGATAAAACTTTGCAGACGGGATCCAAAATGTACACTAGCCAACGAGCAATCTTATGGTAAGCAGAATTGTTCACGCAAAAGATCGGGCGTACAGGTGTACCATCCTTGTGTATTTTAGGAGCACCTCTCGATCGGAATGTTTCCGTGCCAACTGGTTTCAATTGTCTGTATCGAGTTTCAGAAACGGCTGAGTAAGATTGTTCTGTACGTTCCGACAGACGCCGTTCATGATCATACGTTCTTTGATATGCCGAGTAATGAAAGATTCTGGGTGACCGTTTTCCCGTAACACTGTGGATCAGTTTTATTTGTCAAGTTTGCCTGGCTAAAGATCGTTCCTATTCTGTACATGTCATGCGATTTGCTAAATTTCTTTTCTAAGACGGATAACGTTTACGAAATGTTGATATTGACCATTTCATCTGGCTTTGCGGTGCATGCTTCGTTCTAATCCTTCATTATTCTTTCGTTGTAGTAACACCAGTCGTTTAATTTCCAGTTCAAAATTTCACGATCATATGACGCATGTTGGATTTTCTTTTAAGGTAACAGGTGGATGGATGCTAGATCAAAAAATATAGATATATCATCCACATGCTGGCTGTAAAACAGTAAGTTATAAATCCTATCCGTCGAGCAATTACGTTCAAGTTTGGACATGAAAATGGTTGCTAGGATAGGACCGATTGATGATCTCATCACTGTGCCGTCTCTTTGTTTGAAGTTTTGTCTTTACAAGGTAGTACTAATAAGTAGTCTAGCAGATTTATGATTCTAGTTGAGACCCAATAGTGAAAAGTCAATGTTTCGGCTGGATTCGAATCAGCAGCAGAAACATCATGCATCGACGCGAGAAGCGCTCTACCAGTCATGGCTTCATAGCTCAGCTGGTAGAGCGCTTTCCAAGTTGAGGCATGATGTTTCTGTCGCTGGTTTGAATCCAGCCGAAGACCTGACTTTTTTCAAGGTAGGTTAAGCCTCTCTTTTCAGATTTTAAACCAC
This sequence comes from Paragonimus heterotremus, assembly GCA_013368495.1. Classification (NCBI taxonomy): domain Eukaryota; kingdom Metazoa; phylum Platyhelminthes; class Trematoda; order Plagiorchiida; family Troglotrematidae; genus Paragonimus; species Paragonimus heterotremus. Next base: position 59,979 of record LUCH01001991.1, on the reverse strand, counting down.
AGAGCATCTTCTCCCATTTGGCATACTGTCGCAGGTAAGGGCTGGCTGCTCTTAGCCTGCCTACCGTGGACCGGATCCATCGTGGTAGTTTGGACTTGAACATGTGACCATATGATCGGTAAGCGGTGTCGTTACTAGTAAACAGTACGTCAACGCATTCTGGCGACCGCCGAATCGACTACTATCGGATTACACAACCCTAACCTTTGCTCTCGAAAGAAATTTGTTCAGTCCTTGCAAAATCAATGGCCACAGATCAATCACATCCATTCTAACAACACATGAACATTTGACCCTTACCGTGTAACGTATTATCCAGTCAACGTCCGGTCCCGGCCCAACGAATCATCGTATAGGGTTCAATAGTTGCCTTTATTATCACTCGTTAACAGTCACCTCCCCGATTTTGCGGTTTGTCACATGACATGTTTTGATGAAACCTACGTAACTGCATTGGCTTTACAAAGAATTACCAGAAACAGCTGTTCGTCACATCGTTACTACCGACTTTTTGAAAAATTTTCGACAGAAGACAATCATTGAACTGCTGAGCTATAATGGTCCTACTAAGAGAAGAAGGACACACACAGAAATTCCAATATGTTTTCGAGAATGATGTCATTTTCATTGTATTATAGGAACCCCTGGTTAGTGGTTGGTCATTCTGTCAATGTATTTCTGCCCTTGTTTCAATAACTCCAATCCTGCTTTGGACAACCATCTTATTTCACATAGGACAAATTCTGTTCGGTCTGATCACGTCACCTATCGGGCAATTCAAACGCCTGTCTAACTGCTTTCGTAGACCAGTGGATGTCGAAGAGCCAGGCACACAACCGGTTAGGGCGCGCTTCTGCCGTCGTATATGGTCGGTTGAATCAACTCGACTACTGATCCTGTTCCTTGCTGTCTTGCTATGGAATGCACTGACCACGCTGACCATCGCCTTGCTACCGTTACCTGACCTTGCCGGAAAGCTATCTTCCGAGGTCAGTCTTTTCTCTGTGCCCATAGGACAAGCTATGGCCGCGGCTTGCCTGTGTGTTGGCATTTCCTACGGTGGCTTGTACGTGCTGTATCCGCAAATTTTGATGAATACCTTAGGTGAGGAGTTGTGGGCTGCTGGATTGGGTATTTACCTTTTGTTCAACGGTGCAATGAATTTGATCGGAACAACCATCGGAGGTGAGCTTTATCTATAACGCATGTCACTGTTTTGCACCTGGTTTGATAACTATCATTCGAATATTCTTTCTACATTAACGCCACGTCACTGAATTTTGTTCTGTTTGCAATCCTTCACGTCTGTTTTAGGTTGTTATACTTAATTAGGAATAAATCGCCACATTTTGTTAATCGTTCTGATAATCAGCTATAACCAAGGTAACCAAAGACATTTATTAAAATGAACCTACGGAAATCAACAGCAAAGTGAACATTGAACATCTCGGCTAATGCAGTAATGTATTCATGACCCTTATCAGTTTAGTAATTCACAGTATTGGCACAACCGCCACACTAATAGAGCTTTTGCTAAAGGGGAAGAGATGTGAGGGCAGAAAGGTAAATTTGTAGCGAAACTGTATGTAAACCACACAGTGGCTGCGGATTGCTTGTTCATCAAGCAAATAACAACCATAATATAAGGATTTCCTGGTGATGGCCGATTTCAGTTAACCATCTGCTGTTGTGATCGCAAAAGATGCCTGGCCTGCAAAGTTGTCTATTGCGCGAACTCTCGTACATGTTATGTTAAAACGTAGGACCACGAAGACGTGCACTCATTTGCACGACCGACGTGCATTCACATACATTGGGTAGCAGTACGTTATTATGCGTCATGATGACACTACCTCCATAGTGTGTCCACACTAGTCCGATAGTCGCTTCTGGTTCATCGTCTACTTGGCGTTGAGGCTTGTCCTTTAGTTCCCGGATGCACGCACTATGCTACTCACAAACGAGGCTGTCTCTTATACAACATCTACGTCCATCATTTTAGTCTGATGACATGTCACTAAACGTTTTTTGAACACATCTGTTCTCGGTTCCATGATGGTGTGACCAGAAGTTTTCCGCTCCTGGACTGTCCAAAATCTAGTACCACTGTTTAAGAAATCCAGTCTTGTAGAGTCTGCATATTACCGTGTATTATGCTACCTCGTTAAAATTAAATTTTCAGCTTACAAAGCTTACAAGGTATCCTTTGTCATGCGAAATATGAAGTCCCATGGATACCGGTAAACCGCTTAGGCTTAATTAACGGTTTTCTCAGTAACCGTGTTTGAACTTGCAGCCAAACTAATCCTAGAAGTTAGTGTGAGGTCAAGGTTATTGTTTATGCTGATAAGTTGCGAGCTCCTAAACTGTAAGCGTAAGATTTTGTGCACAGCTGTCGTGATTAAAAAGAAGCACAAGCTGGAATCCAATCTACACAAACTAAACACAGGTGCGCACTGCTGAACGTTAAATTGACAGTTGGACATAGTCGCGACACAACCAGACAACTCAATCGTTACTAGTAGGCAACCACTCACTAATGTGACGAATTAATTGCCGACGGTATATCGGTTTCCCAGGATGGCCTACTCAAGAAACCTGTGACTTCATTTTGAGAGAGAAATGCCACTTATTGTGTTGTATTACACCATTGACGATCCGGATAGCGCGTTTATTAGTGAGGTCACCTCGGCTGGTGGGCAAGGTGCACGAACAATTTAATTCCGAAGAAATTGTGGTGTTCTAGCAGTGGGCTCAGTTTCTTTAGACGACGATCTCACCGACCGCAAACGCCAGCTGTCGAAAATTGGCCTTGCACGCGGGAAGGCTTGTACATCAGATTATCGTATAATGCAAACTAAATAACTTGAACCATGTGGATCCCAAATTCCACTAAATGCAACGTTCACAAACAGTTCACGTAGCAACTGTCACGACAATAGGTTACGAACCCAGTGCACACTATTATCTTACCATTATCCTTACCGATGTTGCATGCCGGACAAAATGTTCATCGTGTCAGTTCATATAATACATCAAGGAGAGACATCCAGGAGTTTGCACAAGGCCTGATTTTTGATCGAAAACCTCAGCTAACCGAACTAATAAACTCTCAAAGCGTACCGCTGGGTGACGACGTCCGCCTCTCGTTGAAATCATTCAAAGGATAGATGACGCATCCACCCGTAATAAATACTGAAGTTTAGGTCGCTGGGTAGAACACTTTTAATGGCCAACTTAGTTGGCCTTTCGTTTTCGCTGTGTATAAGTCAAATGCGTGCCGTGTCATGCCCCGAAAACTAGGTTTAGAACCAACTACCAAAATCGAACTCCGTGATCACATTTTGACCTCCTGTCGTAGTGTGACCTCTGACTCACATAATCTTATTCAAAAAAAGAGGATGAATCTTTGGCGGAAGTTTTGCCCCAGTTCTAACTGGTGCGGACGACTTGAAGCGTCCCACGGTGCTGGGATCCCTCGATAATGGTTCCCGTATTCAAGAAAGGAATCAGGATTCTTTGTGAAGTCCACAGTGGGATAAGCTTAGCTTCAGCCATAATTAGAATTGCGGTATCTGTGGTACTCCATTGGTTGACTAAAACACGAGAGACTTACATCAGAGAAGAGCAAGCAAAATTTTCCTGTGGATAATGATGCACATATTTACGTTTCGCCAAATTCTGGAGAAACGACGTATGTACACGGTATTCACAAATGCTTTTCTTTTTGATTATAAAGCTATATTCGTTGCTGGGGACGCATCCCTACTTTTAGGGTCACGTAAGCGCATAAGAGGGTCAAACATACTATCAGCTCAAGTTATAATCTACTTCTAACAAATTCAGCACTAGAAACACTGAACTTTATGACCTGCCGCGCTCACCAGTTTTGTTAATCTCTTTCATGTTCAACTTGGGATTAATCAAACTCCCAAGTCTTCGTCTACAGTCCATAGTATTGCTTAGCAGACTTGACAAGATTAAATTTTTCAAGAACATAGCGCTCCTGCAAGACTACTATGTTTCTGTTGAATAATGAGACAACGAAGGATGTCAACCTGTTTGTGTACTTTGGAAGCTGCATCAATTGTAGTAATGGTGCACCAAGTATGTCTCCAAAACTAGGGTGGCATTCACTAATCTGAAACTTTTCTGACGACAGTGTGGTATCTTCCTGAGGCTTAAAGATCACTTATTCAAGGTGATTGTGAGAGCGACCGCAAGATGTGGTCATTTAGAATAGAGAACGTGAACCATCTTCAGGCATTTGTGTAACGATATCTGCGTTTAGTCGCTTGCAGTGAGTAACACGGCGATGTGGTTATGAAACGGTCATCTTGCATCAATAGCCAAGTGAATTGATTCTTTCAATCCTCAAAAGTGCCTAGACCTAAGTGGTTAGTTCAGCTGCTAAGGGTGCCAGTCAGTCGTCTGGCTCGTCGAACGTTTGCCGAGTCCATTATTGGTCGTCTTCCTCTCCTTGGCTTGGTCCCGCTGGACCCGCACAGTCCGTAGCTGGAGACGTTAGGAGAGATGGCGGCTAATCGAGTTCATTAACATGAATGTTGTTGCTTAGTCGAGTTGTCTGCTAAGTAAGTACCATGGATGAAGCAGAACGGTGAAAGCCGCAATGAAACCATATTCCGGATGCCGTCCTATTCTCATATGTAACTTGGTCATTGATTTTCAAGATGTAATCACCTTGATATTGAGTGTTTCAGTTTAGACAGGATATTTGGACAATCTTTTTCTCTTTTCGGCTTGTCTTCTATTTAGAGCTTGTTCTTCCCTGCATGTTAGTGTGGAGGTTAGGTATGAACGTGGGTCACCAATGCTACTTATGGCGATTGTGATGATGATAGTTAACAAGGCAAGTAAGCAAGCCAATAGCGTTTTCATCAGCCTGATCATGGGTCTGGTTACTGGTATTTAAAAACAGGGTCTATTAACAAATTCCCCAAACACTTAACCTCATGTGCACAGTTTACAAAAAAAAACATTATTTCGAAAGCACAATACATTGGCGAAACAGGCCATTCGAAGTTTTCCATGTCAGTTTCTGGACTTTCTTGTGTTCGTGATCATGCGACAGTTCTTTGGAACAATCGCCGAATGTGTCCAGATCGCGTATGATCTTGGTGGCAAGCTGCCGTATTCTGGAACCGGATATTTCGATATGCACTAGAATAGGTGAGCATCGATACTAGATGTGACACACCATTGAAAGCACACTGACAGCTAGAAATTGACGGTATAGCATATATAAGTGCTAACGATGCAGATTCCGTTGAAATATTCATTGAAAATCACCGCACCGATCACACTCTAGATGAAGGTCCGGGTGGTCGTAGAGTATTCATTTCTTCTCCATCGGTCATTCTGATATTCATAGTTACAAATTATCTTTGATTAACTCTTCATGATTGGTATTCGAGTCTGGGATAGACTTTAAAGAATATATATGAGTAACGCACCACTCAATCGAAAGTAGAGGAATTGCGTGAAAATTAGTTGATATGCTTGTGATGCACGGAACCATTTAACTAATCAAGTATGCGATCCATACGAGTAGCAGTTTTATTCAACCTAATCCCTCCCGTTGGCTAATGTACGTCACCGCGCTAAAAACCATCCTAGGGCGAGTCTAGAGCGAACATATTGGTTCTTATAGCACGTTCCCTGATGAAGCCTCATCGGACATGTCAAGCATTTCGATATTATGTTGGAGAACTGTTAACACTGTATAAAGCTCGGCTAGAATCTAGGGACTCCTGGATGCAATAACGTTTTTTAGAATTTCCACAAAGTTTTGGGAGGTCCCTTTGAATTGTGTATGCAGTGACGTTGTCCGCAAATGATGATAATTCGTGCACTTTAATTAGTCCCATCCTCTCTGTTGGTAGCCACTTTTGCGATTGGACGTTTTCCGTTGATCAATAGTTAAGGCATTTGATCAACATGAATCTGTATCGTTTATAATCAAAGCATATCCTTCGTTCAGAAATGAGTCATCATCATATGCACGTACATGTAACCGTACTTCATGAGCTAATGACCACAGAATCCATTTAGAATGCCCAGAGTGTATTTTGGGAACACAGCTAGCAGGAGTTTTGCTAACTCGCAGAAAATACCGCACAGGCTACGGCCACCAAACGTTCAGACGATCGGAAGACTTCATACCGGGATGAGTACAGTGCACATAATCCGAAAATGCCCGGTCGTAGCTAGAAAAACACAGCGGCTGGAACATTTATGCACAATATTCCATCCACTGCAACATATATCTTTCAGGCAGTCGTATAATCAGGGAACTTTACGTTTTATTTCCATCGTGACAAAATTAAACGACAATACCTCCTAGTTCCGAAAATCAGAAGAGATACAGGAGTGCCTAAATCAATAAGAAGTCAAAACTACTGCTCACCTCAGACTCGGTGAATTAAGGCGGATGCACATTTTTCACTGCGATGTTGAATAACATAGGAATATGCAACACCCCCACCGATGAACCATTGTTACAAATGGTTTACACAGAGAAAAATGTAGTTAAACTTCAAGGCTTCATGGTTAGTGACAATGATCAAATAGGCACCTAACAGATATTTGTGAAATCCTATAATAGCCCAACAGCTTGCTAATACTTCAGTTTATGGGTTGGGCCTAACTACGTTGAACAGCACTGAGTCGTCTAGAAATGCACAACATCGGAATGACATCCTGTTTTAGCACAGCTTCAGTTCGAATAAAGGAGACATCGTGGTTTATCTAAGAAAATGAATTTAAGGTTGTTGTAATGGATAGCAGATTCAAAATGTTTGTGAGCATTTGTCCACGCCTATCAGTCTGTAAGATAGTTTCAATAGCTTGGAAGGAGTACTCACTTTATCAATGAAACGTGGAACAAATCTGAAATACTATTGTAACGAATCCAATAAACAGCGCATGTTGCAAACGTTCCATCACCAAACGAGGTGACGGCATCAGTACGTGAATGTTTTAACGTATGGTAAGGGACACCTCAAATCCACTGATAGAAGAAACGTGATTGACAAAATCCAGTGCAATGACTTTAGCCAAACTCGGTCGGAAATTATCAACACGAATTAGCCATCAAGAAGCACGATCAATTTTCTTTGATCTCCGTCCACGAAGATGAAATTAGACATACCGTCAACTTGAATACCACACAAGTCCGTACTCAGACAGAATCCAGACATGCAGGAGAATTTCTCGATGCTTGGTATTCATCAACCGGGTCAATAAACAAACACATCGAGCTGGACAAAATCTATGAACCAATGCGAACCAAGGATTTGAAGAGATGCAGAAATCATCAAGTCCAAATGGCGGTAAACCCAAACGGAGCAACTTGAACAGATCAGAACAAAGCCGAAACGGGACAATTAATAACCGATCGAATGGAGTTCCTAAACGAAGAAATGACTCACTCTATCAATTTACAGAGATCAACCGGTCAAATTCGAGGTGAAAGTTCGACAGCAACAGAGAACAGCCAACCAGACTGCAGATCAAATACTCAAGAATTGCGGGAAATGGCTAGTGGGGTATCGGGTCAAAGTTCAAATGCAACAAGAATCAACCAATGGTAGATCAGGTCGAGGGTCAGAAACAACAAAAAACGACCAACCAGAATCCGGACCGGAAGGTTAACTTACTCTCCTATATAGGAGCAGGCTTCTTACAAATTCACCGAACTCCATGGTCAGAAAGTATACGTTCAAACATTTACGCACTGATGATGTCATCTCTTTTGTTGATGAAACGTTTGCAACCTAAATGCCATCCTCGGTGAACATACCAATACCAAAATTATCAACGCGTGCTACGAACAGCGTCATCACTGTTCACAACTATCCGAAACAGCGCAGTTAGCCAAAATATCTACGGGAGCGGGTATTAGGTATATGATAGAAGCGATTGTGATCACTTGGCGGTTTTATTAATACACTGAAGAATTTGCACTAACATTGTAAGTAAAAAGCCATTCGAATAAACCACATAATCGTATTTTACGATCGGTTATATTCAAAACTTACGTAATAGCATTATTTTGAGAAGTAACAGCTCCTAAGTTAGTGGTAACAGAATTCATATCACCTAAGAAAATAGCGAGAACACTCAGACCAAATCGTCAAAACTTATAACGAGCTAGCCTCAGCGGAGTGTTGACCGCAGTTAGCACATCGACTTCCGAATCGAGTGGATTCTGCAGATATACGTTTTTAAGATCAGGTTTGGACAAAGATGAAAACCGCGAGATGGATGCATCCTGCAGCTTAACTATAGCAGAACTTCCTTGTGATGAAAATCGATTAACATTAATTCTGCGGTCGCCATAATCCCTTGCACTTTTGCTACTGTGCTTCAGTGGAGTTAGCACAGGTGCCACCCGAGAGCAGAACCGAGCTGACGCCAGAATACTTTTATCAGCTTGCTCCTATGAATTTTTACCGATCGGTTCACGTAAACCAAACTGGACGATAATTACGTTCTCTCATAAAAACCGAACCTGCCGTTGACATTCAGGCTTACTGTCGCTGGAAACCACGGAAGCGGCAAGTTACTCAATTTAGACAGACGAACGGATAAGCAAAGATAGCGAAGCGTTTAAAATCTTCCCATATTTTAAACCATTAGTGGAAAGACTGGAATCAGTAACTGAAACTAAACAGACATAACCATTGAATTACTGATAGGTAGAGCACTTCCCGCGTTTGGGCATGGTGTTCCTGTTGCTGGTTCGAATCCAGCCGAAGTCCAGATTTTTCGCAAATAGATCTCTTCCAAAAGACAACCATCCGAATAATCGTCACGCAGTTAGAGTTGATATGAACCTGGAATGAACAATGGCATCTAGTAATATTGGCTGTACATATTTAATAATAGTTCTTCCATGTGGAAATACATTAGGGGATCATGGAAATTTCTTCATGAGTATTCTCATACCTCCTCGTAAACAGCCGTGTGAGAGTGAGCCATCCTCTTCCAGTCTTTTCTGTTCTCCCTAGTGAGACACTAATTTATCCCATTTTTGCATGAACTCTCATGAAATTCCAAAGCTTCAAAATTGTGGTAATACTTAACAATCTTCATAAATACCACAACACCAATATTGAAGTCAGGTACTATGATATGCAAACATCTGACTCAATTTAGAAAAACCCAGTTTTATATTCGAACCAACCTTGACGCAGCAGGTGCTTCACCACTTCGAGTTATGAAGCCGGATTTGAACTGAGTCACTTCTACCTCGCTGGAATCCACCGAGTTATTGCCACAGCAGGATTCCCCACGCAGTTAATCATGAACCTCACCAACGCTGTTGTTGAACGCCGAAATTGCGTTACTTATCAATTGCTTGGTAGATTTATTACTTAAAAAGAGACCCAATTGTGGAAATTCTGAACTTTGACTGGATCTGGACAAGTCTGCCAGATCACTTACTCGAAATAGCTTAAATCCAACACTGGGTTCGACACAATACTGGAAACATAATGATAGCTAATTAAATTGTATTTTAGCAGGATGGCATTTGAAAGAATTAACGGTGCGCTGCAGAAGAAATGGGATGGAAGTATTTGTTTGCAATCATCGCACAAACATCCCGACAGTTTCTAAGTTTTGGTTGAACCCTTTATTTCACCAGAATAGCTCGCGATATCGAAATAACGCTCTGTTTATCAAATACTTCCGTTTAGCTCACTTTGAATATGGGATTTTGTTAATATAAGTTGAACATCAGTCATTGTTGACTGCACCTGTCATTCCCATAGACTTTCTAGTCAGTCCCCTCCGAAAACAAGCACTGTAGTCGAGTTTCGTCTTCGTGGGACCATCGATGAGACAGTTGCTCTCCTCTGGACACAATCGGACAATCTGAGCGTTACTCAGGCGAATGTGGCCAAGCCTTTCACTGTGATAGTTCAGTCATACCTAGTGTGAGGTCAACACAAATGCTTCATAAAGACGTGGCTGGAGTTTTCATCTCGCCTGTGTCAATGATATGCATTGCTGATGTGACATACTAAATGCGGAGCAGCGTTTTTTTTTACAAGAGGCGGACGAAGAAGTCTATGAGAATGCGACAACCGCAATCACTTGTATGTAATCTTCAGCTTATATTTTCGAAGTGCTCGATTTTCCGCTGGTTACCTTTGTACTGATTTTGGTCTTTGTTTCAGGTCAGATATTCGATTCCACTGGCTCCTACAAATCTGCGTTCATCTTTGCCGCCTGCGTTCCCTTAGTTGGTATGGTTATTACCACGTGCGGCCAGATAATACAGTTTCGTCGCAATAGATACTCCGGTTCATCATCCCAGTGACGAAAAGTATTCGGCTGCATAAACAAATGGGCAGTCCAACCTATACACCGTATTGTCTGTAGCATCTAACTGATTTTCTCTAGTGATTCGCTTATGACAAAAGTTCTGATTTTTCTATTTTTGTGGAAAAACGTTATTATCGGCTATGCATGTCAACATCAGTGAGTTGAAATAACACGTGTGAGTTGTGTTTTTGCGCAATTTTGGCTATACAGGTTCGGGATTAACGTGTACATGCTGATAAATTTATGTAGTTCCGCAGAGTTATTGATTTCGATGAGGTTTACTTGTGAAGAAAATGTGATCTTTCGCCGCACACCAACTGACAATAGAACTGCATACCTCTATACAGCGTGTTGTCCACCGGCGGTCTTTCGTAACCTGGTCGTTCGAGTGCATGTTGCGTAGAGATCAACGATTCCGGTCAATAACTCGAGGCCAGGCTAGATTTTAAAAAATGGGCTCTCTCGAACACAGTCCACGAATTCGTGATACGATGGACGGTTGCTTTGTTTCAACCATTTTGGGCGCAATGGTATAACTCCAACTTCTGCTCGTGTGCTCTACTTGACATTCACGTACGCGAGCGGAAGACACATATCTTACGTAGTGGTTCCAGTCTCACTTGGGCGATTTGTGCTTACATAAGACCATTTGTACAGATCTAAATTGATGCACACATGAGTCGTTTGGCGGGTTCAATGATGTTGTTCTTTCTTCATTCTAGGTAGCTGGTATATGAGGAAGAGCTGAATTTAGTCAGTGATAACTCATTTATGCACTTTGGAGAGCTTCATTTAGTTTTCCATGTAAGATTAAAATACGAAAGTCAACATAAATGAAGGTTAAATTGTAGTCATTCACATCGATTGAGTTGGAGCGATTGCTGAGCTCGAACAACTACAGATGGTACATGTAGCCAAATGAATCTTTAATATCTGTAAACTCTAGTGGTCTTTATCCCACCGTCGTATACCTTACGGAGCACAGAACGATCCGGCAATCAGAACATCGGAAATTCGACTATACATTGATTATAAAATATCGCTACTTAGCAGTCGCTACACAGCGTTTTCATCAAGACCGTAATGAATCCCCAGCGATCCAGCTCAACGGAATAATTGATACTTACCATGTTAACCAGCAGTGGGTAGACGAGTCATCCATTGATACATACGTTATCTGTTGAATTTGGTAACCTTCAACCTTAGCGCTACAGTTCACCAAATTTACCCAGAATTCTCATAAATGGCCACACTCGAGTCTGCGAAAAAGTTTTTATAGAGAGACATATGTCATCTGTACAGTGCGCTTAATCAACATAATTGCTCTTTACCTCTATTAAACAAAAATACTGACGATCGCCCAAGTGTGTTGTCAGGACCACCGCAGTCCACAGGTGACGCGATCGATAGAGCATGGTGGCTGAATATTTGGGAGCTGCCTACCCGTCTATATGATGCTCGTATCCCGATATCAACAGTCTCGAGACGTGATTTTCGTGAGTGACCGGAGTCTTATCGTTTCTTTTTCGAACAGACACACTATAAACTTGAAAAACGCCAATAATAGCGTGTAAGATGTCTTGCGCATTGACATTTCGTTCGCATCTCATCGGTTACTTTTGCGAAATTAACATACAAATTATATAGTGAGGGGGCAAGCTTATTGTAACGTGTTGGACTGTCCGAGGATTACAAA
>LUCH01001991.1:25729-40208 GCA_013368495.1 Paragonimus heterotremus | reverse complement strand
TCCAAAACGAAGAAATGACTCACTCTATCAATTTACAGAGATCAGCCGATCAAACTCGAGGTGAAAATTCGACAGCAACAGAGAACAGCCAACCAGACGGCAGACCAAATACTCAAGAACTGCGGGAAATAGCCAATGAGACATCGGGTCAAAGTTCAAATGCAGCAAGAGTCAGCCAATGGTAGATCAGGTCGAAGGTCAGAAACAACGGAAAACGACCAACCAGGATTCAGATCAGAAGGTTGACTGACTCTACTATATAAGAGCAGGTTTTTTACAAATTCACCAAACTCCACTCTCATAAAGTATACGCACTGATGATGTCATCTGTTTTGTTGATGAAACGTTTGCAACCTAAATGCCGAGCTGGACGAACATACCAGTATCAATGTGAAGGTTTCCTACGTTACCCTGTTGACTTATAACAACGATTGTCGTCAGCGTATCAGCTGAACACATACTGAATAGTGAGTTGATGCTGGGATACTAGCTTGACCATGATAACATCTGCCAGTACTGAACAGGCATTCGAACTCTGACGATATGACACACACGTGTCATTTTTCCTGGGGTAAATCTTTACGTATAAGACGTGTAAACAGCCATGACTACTGTGCTGGCACAACAGATTTCGACCTTCGGATAATCAAGAGCTGTACCGCGAAAGCAACACTCAAATGACCAGCGCATAGACCTAGAAAGAGGCCACGGGCCTCACTATCGGGTGTCGTCTTCGGATACTTTCGAAATTACAAGAAGTTGATCACAAGGTAAATACAATGTTTATTCACATTATGCTCATGTATTACGTATATATAACTTTAGTTGACATATCTAAATTTGTTTCTTTCTTCATCCATTTAGCCAGTTTTCTTACCGGTTGTAGCATATATAAACTGAACATCACTTACAGCTGTCGCATTCCCATAGACTTTCCAGTCCATCTTTGTCGAAAAAAAGCATAATACTCGAGTGCTACTCTTGCAAGAGTTCATCAGCAGTACGTATCCTCGCCAGTGAACAAGACCCTATGCGTGCCTTCGTGAGGCAACTGTGTTCCACACTGCGTCACTTACCTCACATTGGGCACGACCGAATCAAATATAAACGCCCGGGCATTCTGAGAACCACTCACGAACGAGGCCAACCTTTGAAGAATCCGTCGGAACTGGAATTTGGAAACATCGTATCCAGGAACCGGAGAAATTCACCAGACTAGAGTAGGAAGCAGACCATATCATAACCTATGTAAGTCCAAAAGTATGAAAAAATAGAACTGAATTTTAGCGACGTCCAACATGTCCAACCAACACCACTTCCGAAGCAGTAGTAGTAGTCGGCGCGCTGAACCACCTCCTCGTAGAGGAATATCGACCCAACCACCGTCTCGTAGACTAACACCACATTGGGTAATAGGTTCCAAGCTACTGATTACTTCGAAGGATTTACTTGTTTAATCCAAACAGCGAACACCCTACTGAAGACTAATACCTAGGCTTTCTTACACAGCGATGAATTACTAGCTATTGTCCGCGATCTTCAGGCAGGCAGTTTTACAGTGGCATAAGCTGAGCCACTGCTGAAGACGCACGCCCCACAAGCTTTTCCATACACCTGGCGACTGATTAATCGACGACGTGTTGGCGGTAACGTCAGAACCCACGCGACCAGGAAACAGATACAGAGAGCTAAGTATGCAGCGATTCAAACGCTCTAACACCAGCGTATGAAAGGTGCTGCGCTTGCAGTTTTTTTTCGGAGACTGGAGGACTGCCTGCAAGATAAACCGCGGCCTCCCAGATAATTGCAACGAATACTGGTTCGAGGTATCATTGGCTCATCCGCATGTTGAGAGGGGCCATGTCGCACGATTCTGCCCTCAGACTGGTATCTAGCCGACCCAATCACTGGTGAAAACGTGTCGAGAATTTTGAAGAACATGAAAAACACCGCTCCAGCTTTGAACAAACTATTGCTTAAACATTTGAAGCGCGTGAACGCTGATGCCTTGGCCGGATACTTCAACCTCTTCCTGTTAATCCAAAGTTATCCAATCCACTTATGCCACTCTCGCATCACAATTGTACCCGTATCTTCAACGTTGATAAGTTGTTTTCACAAGATATTAGCCGATCGTTGGAATACGCGCCTGCAACTACCCTCTTGTAAGTTTGCAGTCCTAAACTGCGACGGTTGCCTCGAGGTAACCTCACTGTCTTATGCGCTACTCCGGAACTCATGCAACTTTTATCGACGTGTCGAAAGCGTTTCATTCCATCTCACAGGACTCGATTATCAGATCGGCCCGGGCTTTCGGTGCTCCTCCACCTCTAACGCATTACAATGCTGATTCACATCGAAATGCTTTCGTCACGCTCAAAGGCACTGTTCTTCGGTCCCAGTGTGGTGTTCGCCAGGGTGACCAACTGTCCTCGCTTATATTCATCATGACAATGGATGAGGTTCTGGCTCCATCTCGATCGGAGCTTGGCTACCAGTTCCATGATACACTGGTTAGCGGTTTCGCCCATGCCGACGATCAGATTCTTCTGACTAAGAATCCGACAGGCCTCTCCGAGAAGTTAGTAGCTGCCACTAGTGTCCTGGAACTATCCGAGCTGAAGATCAACAAGCACAAGACTAAGATCATGATCATCCGCGGTGATCATAAACGCAACGCAACAGCCATCTCTAACGTGTCTATTCATTTCGGCCTGGACATTGTCCATCCACTAATTCCCTTTGACACGGTAACATACCTAGGTATGCGGTTCACCTGAATAGGTAAAACATTCAATAATCACTGTCTACAGCTTCGTACGACGTTGGATAAAACCACCAAAGTGCCATTGAAGCCATATCAACGCCTAGAACTCCTGAAACAACATCCGGTCCCGAAGATGAATCATTAGTTACTGCTGAGCCGAGTTCACCGAAACAAACTCACAGCTACGGACTATGCAATTTACCAGTTTGTTCGGCAGTGGCTCTGCCTTCCTAAAAACACACCAATCAGCTACATTCACACCCCAATTCGTTTTGGCGGTCCGAGCATCCCGAGTTTGTCCACCGCTATTTCCATAGGGCGTAAATCTGGAGTGGAGAGACTTCTCTCCGGTCAATGTCCAGTTCTGCGGAATGTGGTCAAAGATAATTCGTTCGGCCCTATCCTGAGGGAAGGGAATGTCCTGGTACGCGTTCAGAGTGTAGTGGTGACGAACAAGGAGGAAGCCCACGTGACGTGGATGGGTAAACTCTATCATTCGCTAAACGGCCGTGATCTTCAGGAGGTGTCATGTTCTCTACTTTCTAATCGTTGGCTGTTCAGTCCAGAACGCATCTTCCCCAGAACCTTCACTCGTGCCATCCAGCTCAGATGTAGTCTCTTGCGGACTAAGGTCCGAAATTCATGAGGTGGTCGAAGTAACCACTCAGATCTCTGTCGTGGTAAATGCGGTCAACCAGAAAGCTTCGCTCATACTCTGCCATCACGCTGGATCACCCATGACGTGCGTTGTGCTCGACACAACCGCGCGGCCAAAGACCTGGTGCAACGACTGCGCAACTTGGGCTATACGGCTGTACGGCGAGCGCGTTCATCAAACCCGATGTGATCACGGTTCGTGACGGCGATGCTGTGGTGCTTGACGTCAGTATAGCGGATGACTACCGAAGCCAGCTTGTCTGGACGAACAAAATCGCGAAGTAAAGAACCGACTCTCATAATGCTGCCGTCCAGTCGGTCCTCTACACTATGGGGTGTGATGTGAACTCTGTTTCTCACTCACCTGTGATCATTTCTTCTCGCGAAATCATACTGCCCCCTTTGTGTACCACTATTCTTCGACTGGTACTGTCCTTTAACACAGTCACGGATTTATGTCTAGTGAATGTTCTAGGTTCCTTAAAATCCTACGACAGATTTATGCGGGGAACCTAATGTTAACTGTTGGCCCCTCTCGGATAGTTGTCTCAATATGAAGAACATCTTTCTGTCCCGATGCATCAGCCTTGATTGTGGTGCACCCCTGTGCTCTGAAGAGTTTTCGATCTTGCAGGGCTGATCGTTCGTTTTTTAACTGTTTTTAATTTAGTTTGATTATTTTTCTTTTTTTTGAAATCTGTTACATACCGCAAGAGTAACTTTTCATTTAATGACCGGCTTTTGTGAGAAAACTAATCAACCGTCCAGTGTTGCAAACTATGCAGCGTCCCACGTCTGACAGATAGCTTGTTTTCACGCTCACCTCTTCACATAAATGTTGCTTTACTTTGATGTCACCGCCTGTTCTTCCCAAGAACGAAGACGTGTATATTGCTTTCCAAAATAAACTATAGTAGTGGAACCCGTGTAGTGGAACAGTGTTTGGATTTATCTGAGCGAGAAATTCGACGATTTGGTGGTAATCCGAAATCACATTAGTCATATAGAAAAGGAATTTAGAATCGCGGTTGAGGGAAAAACGACCGACAACCAAGCATGACTGCGACGGTCTGGCTGAAACTGCCATTCAACACTGCAGTGTTTTAGATGCAGAAGAAGGTTATGTTCTGTCCAGGAGCATCCTTCACAAACGTTTTGGTCAAAACCACATGGTTGTCAGGTGCTTCATAGATGAGCTTTTGAATGGATCGCGTGTCTCCTTGAGGTTCGACAGGCTTGATTTATCTGGCTCATCAAATGCGCATTTGTGGCGCCACGCTTACACAGATTCTAGTAGGACTATCGGGACAATTGTAAGAATGCTTCCGTCCCAATTTCGTTTTAAATGGGCCGAAGTGGCTGCAACAATTGCTCGTCAGAACTATGAACTTTTATTTTCTCATTTAGCATCGTTTGTTGAGGAAAGTCGGAACATAGCGTGTACGATATACGGCAAAATAGCGTTAAACACGAAAGCTGAAATCCGTGGGAACGGTTGGAATGTGAGATTCGACGACGTGGGCTCGAAAAGAAGCAAACACGTGACGCAGAGTGGTATTCGCCTTGTCACTGACCAACCGACCTTTCCAGTTTGTTGTTCCATTTGTAGTAGTTTTAACTAGCCCAGCAGATGTGCCGAATTTTTAACGGGGACTGTTGGTGATAGACTACGTATGATACGAGAGAACGCAAATCATGTTGCGTGTGCCTGAAAGCCAGTCGTGTAGCGGCCAATTACATATGGCTGGGAGGCTGTTCATTTGACGAATGTGGTGGAGATTATCATCGCTTGTCGCAATCTGAGGCAACTGACACGGGACACATTGCGCAAACCTGTGCGTTTTTGGACAATTGATCATATTGGGGAGTCAATGGTAAAAGGACTGGGCTTAACTGGACAGCCAAAAGGACTCACAATGAGCACTCTTAGTCAGTGTAGCATCTCCATTTCAGCCGAAGTGCAGCCTGATGTGGAATCAATCGATTCGAAGGCTTTCGTGTATTTCACACGAATTTAGTCAGTTAAAAGACTGCCAGAAGTAAAACGTGTCGCCTCTACGAAAACACACTGCTACCCTGAAGCCACGTTAGAGATGTTCAGTTTTCGAATCGTCCAACACAGGCAACCTACCGGGTCATACGTAGCTGGAGCTCATCGGGTTATAGAATGAACGACTGGTAAATGGGACGAACCTTGTACAGTGCGCACAATATTGGAATACACGTTCATGGGACCGAAGTCCATGAAAGGGTTTTGCGTGTTATGACGACAAAACCCATAATTCTGAAACCGTTGCATCTCCTCACTTTTAATCAACTTGATGGTGTTGCCGAAATGCATACCAACCTGAAAAAGTTTCGTAGATTCGCTTACGAGGTAACTCTTTTGGAATACACCAAAAACCCGATGCATATTGAGCAACGATCGACGAACCGACTGCGTCAGGCTCTCTGCAATTTGAATCGGAAAACTAGTGGGTCGAAATGGACGACGAGCCCATGCCTCAAACAATTCTTTCTGGAACTGATCACTCTCAAAGTCAGACACAAGGACAAACTTTAAAACCTGACAGAGGCCACGAACGGAAAATTAACAGCAACAAAAAGGTCACAAGACCGAAAATGCGGAAATTCCCATTGAGTAAAATAACCTACAGCGCATTACCCCAAGTTTTAAAGTTGTCAGTTTCGAAGGGATCTTTTTGAAAAGTTTGTGAACAGGTATTCTCACGATTTCCTGGCATTGGTTCGACGGGCAAGAACAATTCTGTCAATACAGCTGTCAATAAGCATTTGTCGCAGTTCTCATCAAGTTCCAATGTGTTTTCTCTGGTTAATTCTGCCGTGTGCATCTCATAGCTATGAAAACATTTGCTGTTTCGCCCTATCCCTCATCCCAAGGAGGAATATAACTTTCGTTGACATGTTTGTTTGTTTATTCTACTCATTTGACCAAAATATATATATCAAATAGAGCATATTTAACTTGTTGATATGATAACGTTATTTTATGATCACCTGCACCATCCGTCCGTGGACTATCTTTCTCGCATCAACTGCCTTGAGTATATGTTTACCACTATTCATCATCGCAACTGTTTGATACTATTTATTACAGAATCATCGCGAGCTGACCAAGATAATCGTTTGACTTATATTAATCTTGGGTGCATAAATCCCGGCAGAACATTCGTATCAATTTGTAGGCTTAACGATCGTATAGTGAGGATTTGAAAAGTCACAATAAATTATTCACTACTGAGTGTGCTTCTTTTAAATATCGCGTTTCTCCATGCATCGGTCATAAGACCTGATGACAAGCGTGAAACTACCGTCTATCGTAAACCGACAACAACTGACATCATTTTCAGATTCGATAGCAATAATCAAGCCTGTCAACTTAAAAGTTGCGTGCGAACATTATTTCGACGTGCAAAGACGCATTGTAGCTCCATCGAACTTTGAAGACAAGAACGAAAGCACCTGTTCACATGGGTACCCCATTACTTTCATAAACGCATCTGTAAGAGGTTCCAAGAGAACTGAACGTGCAGGACTGAAAACGCGAATGACAGTGCTATATATTCACGGCACCACAAAGGATGTTCCGACCACCGAGCACCCAAATATCACACAAGCCAAAACTGAACACTCCGTTCAGCTTTGGTGAACGCTAAGGATCGTGTAGAAGCGCATGAACAGCGTGGTCAACGCGATTCCATGTCTCGGGTGTAACCAACATCAATTGGGGGAGACAGGCAAACAGCTGCGCACACACATAAATTAGTGATATGATGAGCCGCTCCTAGAACACAGCCGTGGAACCACTGCGCGGACACGAGTCACGAGGTTAACATAGATCATACGAAAGTGGTTGTGCAGGCAAAGAGGGAAGAGGAACGGTTTGTATTGGAAGCTCTCTGTTCGTGGAATTCGTCCAATCGAAACGTAACTATAGACAGCCACCACGTCAGCATAGTTGACAACAAACTGAAAAACGAACGAAAACACACCGACAGGCGAACACGGTGAGCGACAAAACAATCGCATTCAGGCACCTTCATAAAGGTACACCGCCATCCAGGCTACGTAAGGTCGCTGATGCAGCTGACTGTAGGGTGGTACCAATGACACCGGTTGTCAGAAGGAAATGTTGAACCACACTTTCGCAGTTTCTATTGGGTTTACTGTCTCACTCTAAATGATGGTATTGAAGCCAGTTATAGGCGACGGTCAATCAGTTGAGGTTACAATCAGTCTATCGCCGCCCGTGATTTTTTTTTCATAGTTGATAAGAATACGCTGTTTCCATCGCCGACCGTCACTCTAATTGCGCTTCATGGTCAGGAGCCGATCAACCGACCACACCAATAGGAAAACCTTAGCGTATAAACTGAAATTTTGAGTACAATCGACTCATCAGCGGAGGTGAAGGATCGCACGTTGTATTTATTCATCATGACCCTGTTTGGTTGCACTCCTAATTAATCTAGTTGATAACAAGCATTAAAAAGTTACGACACACTTCAGAAATGCAACTCAAGTATGTTTAGGTTCAATCCACCGCTTACAACAAACGTGATCGTACTAGCACGGTCACAAACCATTAAAGCAGCCTTTAAAAAATCAAGTCAAATAAAAGAAACAATTTTTTTCCTGAAATCTTGTAATAAAAAGCTGCTCTAGCATCGTACATCATGAACAGGGAAATGTTTGCATAGAAATGATGTTCCGAAAAATCATGTTGCAAGTCAAAATGCCACTGAAGTTCACTTTATAAACATATGAGCAGAATATTCACGAAAACTGTCTAGTCAACACGAGGTAGAACCAAATTCTGGCTCAGCTGTTTCGCGCGTCAACAGGAATGTGGTACGACCGACACAATAGCACTGTCTACCGGAATTAGCGGATGAACGCCACAACACAGATCAACTTGAGGTGGACTGACTAACGGAGCCAGAGACATTCGTTCTAATCGGAGCAAGTCACGCCAGCCGGGAGAGAAACCAGTACTATCTTCCGTCGGCGGACCGAGTGGCTCACGGATGTGGATCATCCTGGAGATGTCGCTGGGAGGTTTTATGTTCAATAAGAATGGAGGCGGTCCAGATGTTTCATTTCTGTTTGACGAAAAGGCAGCAAATAGGTCGAAGAATCACAAAGGCACAAATCCTAAGAGTTTAATCAATGGCAGGAATAAAAGATGCAGGTTATGGAAAAACTTCATTATTTTGTGGATTACTAACAAGCACACGAACTAAAGAATTCTGAAACAACCAAAAATGAGACTAATGCCAGATTAATTGACGTGGTGGTTAAGCTTGCGCACTGGACTGATCCGGACTAACACTTCAGTACTTCCAGGTACAACCATGTCAGACAGATCAGACAAGATACTTACAGTCACAGAAATGTATCTTGCAATACTGACCGCGTAGGGGTTTTTAGGTAATGAGGCACAAACCTGTGGGCATACGGCAGAATTATTCTCACGGTGGCTGCAGTAGTGTTTTCCGTACAAGGAGGAATGGGTTACAAAAATGTCCGTAAGCAAAGAGCATTACGACCGCAAAAGAGCTGAACATAAGTGGCGGAGTATTACACAAAAAAGAGTGGAAACAATTTCGGTTTAATTAAAAGGCCTGTTGTGGCTTCGAACACATCAACTGCGAGCAGCAGATAACAGAATCAGTGCCCAAGGGCAAGGCAAACCTCTGATTGTCAAGTATCAGCCCCTTGAGTCAACTACTTCGGGTAAGATCACCTAATAATAATCTACTCCACGTTGTCTTGCAGTTCAAACTGTCCTGATAGGTAATTCCACTCTTCGCCTTTTACTCTTCTGTTGCTATCTTCCAGCTAAGATAATTAGGAAGTATTAGTTCATTTAATATCCGCATTCACTGACAAACGGGTAAACAGACCGCTCTGGCAAGCACTCTCTCAAGTCTGAAACTCGATGTGTGCTGGGTTTACTAAATGCACCTGTACGATCCCAGAAATGTCCTTCACTTGAATTTGTCATTGGATTATGCCAGGGATCAACGTTTCCTTTCCAGGGTCACCAGTGACGATGAAACCAAACCTCGCGGTCAGGCTGGATTGCACTCAGCTCTAAGGCAGAACAGAACATACTTGATTGGATCCCAGTGAATGATCGTCTGTGTGCTGTCAAACTGAACGGTTCAGTCAAGGTTGGTCGACACACACTAGGAAGAGGTTGTCTGTTTGTATACCTCCCAACAAACGATGGTAAAAATGTTTGAACAAACTATTAAGACACAAAGAGTGATAGATGAAAGCACTTCGTATCAAGTGACCGGTACCAAATTCACAATAACAGGAATGCTTTTTTTTACGTCAAACAGTTAAGAGGTGAGATGGATAGTCAGTCGGTGGGTTAGAAAAGGTCACTAAGTCTGGGACAATTATTTCTGAACACAAGGCCGGTTTCGGTCGATTGATTGAGACCGCCTCTGCAAACTGCAAATGTTATGAATCGGAATGACTTAATAGTGTGCAAGCAGGCAGAACCGAGAGGTGCTCGATCGCCAGGGCAAAGGAACATTTGCCTAAACAAATGCACAAGTCCGTACTATCGAATAATTGCAGTGTCGTTGGAACACGCAAACTACTGTCCGCAGTCGCCGGACAAGTTCTGACTATCGGTCACGCTATCGACTCAGCTTGTACGATCAGAATCCTACAGCGTCATTCCCACCTAAGATTCTCGCGGTTTTTTGAGACAGCCGCAGTCAGTCGACTGAAGCCCATTCTATGTGTTCAGAAACAACTGTTCGTGAACTTCGCCGAGTTGTGTCGAATGACACTGAACATCTCTGGTTGAGGACATTTTCTGACATGGCAAAGATGAGGAGTTAATTATGCTCGTGTTGCGAGTCTCTGTGTGCATTGTTATAACTTTTCCTTCATCCCTCTGTATTTTTTCGTTTTTTCATCGTACACCACTTTTTTCTTATGTTTTGCCGTTCCTATGATTTGAATAATTGACTCCTCGTCTTTGCCATGTCAGAAAGTGTCCTCAACCAAAGATGTTCAGTGTCATTCGGATTTCAGCCAGGAAGCCAGGAGCTTCAATGTGAATGCATACACAACCCAAATCCAAATCACGCGCTGAACACCGGACTGCCGCTTCCAGCCCAACCCACTAGTCGCAAACAAGGCACAATGTGACAGGAAGTGAGTTGACATCCTTAAAATTTGACTAAACCAACGGAGCCTGTGAGACGAGATCAACATGTTCACAGGTCAACACAATCCATCCGTCCGGAAGACACGTCAGTGAACTTCGCCATTTCTGATACGGTATTCTCATTACACGCCGCTAGTACTTCAGGGACATCGATGGTGGAAAGCGGATACTCTATAAACATTCTCCGCGTGAATGGACCAGGTTTTATAACAAATCGAATGGCTATCCATCACATTTCACTAATTTTTCGATATAAAACACTGATTTGCGTTGCCGTAAATTTGGTACTAATAAGCCAATACGAAATGTTTTTACCCAATGCTCTACGTGTCATAACTGTTTTATTCAATTAATGATGAGTAGTAGGGGATTTGGATTTCCATATAGATTGAACATCACCCACAATTGATCGCAGCTGTCGCATTCCCATAGACTTTCCAGGCGGCCCATTTCGAACAGCAGAAGCACTAGACTCGAGTTTCGCTCTCATTAGAGCTCGTCAGTAGTGCATATCATCGCCACTGCCGGGACTTGAACCACGGAAAGTCAATGGGAATGCGACAGCTGCGATCAATTGTGGGTGATGTTCAATCTATATGGAAATCCAAATCCTCTACTACTCATCATTAATCAAATACCGCTCAACAAGTCAATGATTTCCGTGATTTCAACTCGGAGAGAAGTCCTAGTCGAGAGGTCATCGATTGGAGTTAACAGACAGTAACTGTGTCTCCTATCGAGGCGATCGGGCAACCTGATCATTATTCACAAGCGAAAGTGGTTGAGTGTTCACATATGATAATTCGGCCGCGCCTAATGTGAGATCAATGGCGCAGTGGTAAACACGGTTGCCTCATGAACAGCATGTCCGTGGTTCAAATCCCGGCAGTGGTGATGATATGCACTACTGACGAGCTCTAATGAGAGCGAAACTCGAGTCTAGTGCTTCTGCTGTTCGAAATGGGCCGCCTGGAAAGTCTATGGGAATGCGACAGCTGCGATCAATTGTGGGTGATGTTCAATCTATATGTTTTATTCAAACTTATGAAAGGAACGAACTCTTTTAAGTTCAGATGTTGTCAAGATAGATTACTCTTTAATCTTCTGAGGCAAACTAAGCACTCGAACATCACAGCGCTTGCTGGTGATATGAAGACATAACTGGTGGTCATACTCCAGAAAAGACAGCTAGGCGGTAGGTCCGGCGTCCGGACACGACGTACTCACAATGGCAATCAGTGATTACAATTATGTGCATTCTACGGGGTGTATATATCGACTTGCGTATTTCAGCAAAAATGACAGCAGTGCGCCATGTGGAGAGCGCCCTGTACTACACAACCATGGGCACAACCAAATCAAACTTCCGTCTGCTATCGGTAGTGCCACTTCATTTGAGGTTGTCTCCCATTTTAGGGTAACCACATTGATCCAAAACATGCCGTTGTTCGTGGCCCCTCTGGTTTATCGCTTGCACAGGGATAATCTGTTTGTGAATGAAATATTTACGGGAAATACAATGTAGCGAACCAGCTCGCTTTCAGTGGTTCACCACCAGACTAAATACCTCACATTTATATAGCAATATTACTAGGGAAGCATTAAGTGGGTAAACGAAGAACGGATGACTAATGAGGTCAACCAAATCAATATCAAACTGTAATTGAATACCCACTTGAACAACAGACCTTGACAGACATATACGGCGGATTTTGGCCAAGGTGGCTCCAAAGCCTAAACGAAACTTTTTTGGGTGAATAGAATTGGGCTGTGCAGGCCAATTCCAATAGCTTTCGCTGTGGACAGAATCTTACGCCTCACTGATTTAAATTAGGTAATCTTAACTCCGTAGATTGAGCAAAATGCCTCTATCATATTGACGGAGTAATCCGAATCCATTAGCTGAGACACTATGGAGCTGCTGACTGACTTCCTTATTCCACTGTTAAGCTAGGTTGGGCGGTGTTCATAGACCCGTCCAGATAAGCGTCCGGTCGTGAGGCCAATACAGCTAATTCAATAAGTACAAATGAATAGGTACATACAGAATTAAGCAGAAGAAACAAGCATTTTATCTCTTAGGTGTGGGCACAAAACCGGATTGGAAATAAAGTCGGCACGCAGTTTGGTGGCGTAAGATGTTTTAATAACTAAACATGAGACCTTATGCGTGGTAGTTTCGGCTACCGTATCACTCTTGAAGGATAATTCGAAGTGCACGGCTTTCTTTTCCGCTAGACGTGGCTGGTCTCTTTCATGCCGCTGTTGCACGGCTCTGACTATGAACTCTTTCGGGTAGCTATATTGTATGCATATTGTAGGCATGAATGCCAACTCTTCAGCAATGGTGTCATCCTAGAACAGTCTCACGGCTCCGTCCATCAAACAGGTTAATTGGTATGAAAACACTGAAGTGAATGTACTGACCATTCCCAGTGCCTTTTCTGTGTGCTCGACACGTTATCTAGGACTGTCTCCATTGCTGAAGTGTGACAATCTACTGAAGTCGTTGTGAACTTGCTGTGAGGAAAGCGTGAACACTTATAGGCAGCTAACTCGAGTTCTCTACAATCCAAGTGAAGCCCGACTAGCAGGTCTGATCTTTCCGTCCTTTCTCAATTATGTCACGGACCCTATGGTGAAAGGAGCACTAAAAGATTCCGAGGATTTTGTAGTGAAGCTTCTGAAATTCAATGGTTCTAATGATATTGAGTACGTGGACAATACTGCTCATCTTTCTTCTTCCGTACAGAAAAAGCAGATCACGCTGGGCCGATTAAATATTTCGGCTGGTTCACACGGTTGTACTTTAAGAATTAAAGATTCACAGTATTGTTAAAACACTGGGATGGAACTGATCTATTTTCTTTATTACGAGCGGGCAGCTCGAGGCTGTCGGTCGCTTTATCTGCCGAATAGTGCTACCTGGTCAGGTTGTAATATTGCTTACGAGAACAGCAAAGGCACGTAGTGCATTCGTCAACTTTCATCACTTGTTGCATCAAAGAGAGAGAGACAAGATCTTCAAAGCCTGTGTGTACTCAGTTTGGCTCTGTGGATCAGAAACTTGGGACATTCGTGTGGAAGATGTACACAGACTCTCGACATTCGACTAGCGCTGTCCATCGGTTAGCGTGCACCAACTGGTTTGGTTGTAAACAACGATAGTCCAACGTACAAGCTCGCCAACAACAACCGAGATAATGAAAACGTAGTCTCCGCCGTATGGTTCATGCGCCCTCAGTGTGGCTGCTGATGGTTGGAGGAAACAGCAAGGCGGCAGACAATGACGTGATCACATGTTGGGAAATCCCCGACCCTCCCACTGAACAAGATTAGTGGGTGCCACCTGTTCGGCTGAAAAATTCGCGACCACTCACACCGCTGGTTAGAGACACTCCGATACGACAAAGTCGCAATTAACGGCGAGCCTATATTTGCAAGGCCGCTAACCATTTTTCTCCCCTAAAGCTCCTTTGTGCTCCTTCTGCCTCTTACTTCTTCACCTTCGTTCTTACCTATGCAGTTATGATTATTTTTGATGCGGTGTGTCGGAGACGCGAGTCTACCATCCTAGCACGTTTATCCATTTGAGCTCATCTCCAGATAACTGTCGATTCAAGCGCTTCTTTCCCAGGGTTTCTGGTGACGCCGAAGCTGAATCTTGCGGTCACGTTGGGGTGGGAGTCGCACTGAGTTCCAGAGCAGAACAATGCTTGCTCGACTGGATCCCAATGAACAGTCGCTTGTGAGCTGTCACTCTCAATACATCGGTAAAAGTCTGTCGATACAAATCAGAAAGACGTTGTATATTCATTATATCGGCGTACGCTCCAACG
>LUCH01001990.1:54896-95543 GCA_013368495.1 Paragonimus heterotremus | reverse complement strand
TAATGTCGTGGCCGTCGCAATGGTGTCAGAATTTTTTGGTGAGCTGCAGAACGCCAGAATATTCACATTATTGGATTCGCGATCAGGATGTTAGAAAGTGTCAATCATACAATCAAATCAAATGAAAATAGTCTTTACTGCTGAAAACTTATGTTGACAGTTCGGAAGTAGGTGTATGAGTTATCGAGTGCTCCTTTAAAATTCAGCCAACGAATGCTTGAGGTACTGGGTCGATTGCCAAAATGTTTTTTGTGCAGATACTAAGCATCTCATACACAGCTCCACCGAGGTAAAGCAAACGATTCATTTTTCACTTGTACTGCAGAAGACTGAACAAGCCAGCGTGCAGATCGACTGTCCAAAGTCACAACTGGCGAAAATGAGAGCGTTAATACTCGGTCACAAGTTTGCTCAGGAAGGCGGCCAACAGTATGCAGGCCAACAGATAAATGCGTGTGAGTTAGCAGAATCGCGGAGGCTGGCTATCAAGAACTTAACAGATGCACAGGAAGCCTTCAAGTAACAGTTGACCACAATGTTATCTGGTCGAGGTAATTTTTTCCAGCATAACCCAACAGTCAAGTAAAAAGACCAAACAGATTCTAGATGCAACATGATCGGTTTCTAGGATGTTCCTTGCAAAGTGAAGGGAACTGTGTGCATTGGTGGGAGGACGCGGGCCTGTAACTTTAATCGTGAATGAGAAGTATCGAAATCGGGTCCACAGAAGTTAACCCTGTCACTGATACGACTTCCGAAAAACCAGGTGGATTGGCAGTAACAAGGCGGGTAGGCAAAACTTTAAGCGTACGAAAGAAGACTGGGATGCTTTGTTGTAGTTGAAATTATTTTAGCAGAGGGCGTGGTGTGATGATAATAATCGATAAATTATACTATTCATGAGAAAGCAAGTGGAAACACTTATTGGGGTATCTAAGTAATCAGTGAAAAACTCAAGAAATGTTAGTGGGTGGTCTGTAAAGTCGTAAAAGATGTTCAAGTGAGCTTTTATGCTTGGTTTTGTTGCGAGACACACTGAGTAGAGAAAGTTGAAGAAACTACTTGAATGTATAGTGAACGGTCTAGAATGAAAAGACAAATCAGAGGATCGTTTAGGCTTCAGAGAGCCAGTTAATGATAAACGCAGACACCCAACCATGCCTATCGAGCACACAACAGTCGTATTACATCATAGAGCAGACAACAATCTAGTAACATTAGCAGTGATAGGTCGAGGATGTCTTCAGTTTACTTCAGAGTTTCTGATGACCAAGTTATCTCAGTACTTAGTTTGTTGTCCCGAATATGTGCTTCAAATCTGCACTGTAGTCCAACTGTTAATGAAACATCAACGAGGGAATCTGGTTGGTTGTTCCAGATTGGACACATGCAAATGTTAGAAGTGTTCTCTGCAAGTTACACTTATCAGTTTGTCTTGTGGTTGTAACGAGTTGCCTTTGAAATGGTTAGTTTCTTTAGACGAACGTATATTTTTTAAGAGATATTGCGGTTGATGGAGGTCTCGATGTGATAAAGTCAAATCTCTTCTGGTAAGCCGGTAAGGTATCGAGAACTATTCCAGCTTATGCAACCTACCTGAGTAGGGTAGAGACGACAGTTTTGTAACTCTTTCTTGTAGCCTTGTATTGTATATACCCTATAAGATTAATGTCTTTCATGAAATAAGGAAAACAAGCTTGGATATTTCGCTTAATGTGGACGGGCACTAGTAAGCTGAACATAGCGGTAGATCAGTCTGAATGAAGTTTTCCAAACAGTCTGGTAATCAGCCCAATTTCAGAGTCGGTTCCAGTAATGCTTGAGGCAATATTGAGAGACAAATTAAAGTCACTTGTGGCAATCGTGCCAATGTCACATTTGCATGTGTGTTGTTGGAACGTGTACTACCTGAACCGACTTGCTGAATAGACTATCCTTTCACCACTCGAATTACTACCTCACAATAAATTTTTAGACTAACCACACATCCGAAATTGCTTTTGATAAATGAAAAGTTAAATTCCATCAAATTAGACGACAACTTTTTTTACAAATCAGACTAAGATGGGGATTGCAGGAGCAAGCCTTCAAGTCTTAAACCACGAGACAAATTGTTTATCTAATGTATCTTTAGGAGTGATAATCAACGACCAAAGGCTCAGGCATACGTTAATGATAACGGAGTAATTGTAAGAATCTGTGAGTGAGAGCAGACGATTTTCACGGAGAAAGCAAAGCTGTACCACAAGCTCTGAAAGGTCCTCATGAACACGGGGTGAACAGGCCTAATTAAAAGTATGATGTAACTAAATTCAGTCCGAATAAAAACGCACTAGATACCTTGTACTAATCAATGGCTATGCATAAGATGTTTGAGAAAGAACAGATATTACTTAACATTTACTATTCAGACGAATGGTCGGGCTTTGCGTCAAATCTGTTTGAAATGGAGTTTTGATTGTAACAAGTTATCCGAATTGACTGAATGAAGTTTATGAGACACAGTAACGGACGAACTGTTAAGAACCTAATATCAATGTGGTCGACAGACTAATGTTCACATAAGTAGTGGTAATTCTCAAATGGAATGGATCTTATTTTTTAAAATAAGCTGAAGTTCTTTCTGTCCTTCACATCCTGGCCGTTATTTTTCTTTTTGACATGCTAAGCAATTAAGCGACAATAGGTGTACAAGTTGATGGCTATTCTATAATTAAGGAAACCTACTGAACACGACCATCGATAGCCGGAAATCTATTCAGAAGAGTAAATCTACTGACCTCACCTTAATGTTGGACTTCTAGTGTTTCCTATATGAGAAAACGGTCATGCACCACGATTCAACTGACGTTATCAAACTCTCCAGCTAGCAATCATGGAGAAACCTGACCAGCTATAATAATGACACAGTGTGGGCAGAATGCAGTTGATAAAACGCCAGTTTTGAAACCGGTTCGTTTTACTGTCATAGGAGAATTGACAGTTCTTTACATAAATTGTTTGAAAACGAGGCTTTCTGGCTATCATGGGTGGATAACCGGCGACTCATTAGTTGCTCTCTCAGACCGGAATATCTCAGTCAAAAAGGTCCTGGTGATTCAAAGTTCTGTCTTAAAATTCCTGCAGTCTACTGTATGGGGCACCTATTTTTATTTCTGATATGGCAACCTACACATCTATGCTGTTCATATGACTTCAGATACAAAACCTTCTGCTTGGTTCCATTACATCCGTTCTGTTAATCAATCTTACCAAGCTGTCACGGTGATCATAGCCTTACTGTTTGTATTTTCACAACTAATTGTTTTGATATGTTACGTTTACTAGTAAAACATCCTCGTTACAAAGAGCTCTTCAAAAATGACGTACCGCTTCACCAGAATGATTAGCTGTTATCCTTCCCTTCTTTTTGTTATGCGTCTATGAATATTTCTGCGTAAGAATGTGGCTTATTCTCCTAATGCTAGTATCGTTCTCGCTAACATCAGAAAGCCGTATTTGTATGTCCGGCTTCTTTAGTGTTACCTCATCACATGCCAATTGATTGGT
Organism: Paragonimus heterotremus; assembly: GCA_013368495.1. Taxonomy (NCBI): domain Eukaryota; kingdom Metazoa; phylum Platyhelminthes; class Trematoda; order Plagiorchiida; family Troglotrematidae; genus Paragonimus; species Paragonimus heterotremus. The sequence continues at coordinate 91,994 of LUCH01001990.1, read as the reverse complement.
CCACTGATAAAAGAGAACGTGACTCCTAATCGATATACTGGTGTTGTTTTTCTTTGAGTTTGTTGTCTTGGACTTTTTGTGCAAATTGGTAAGCCCTTTAAGCAGTCATCACAAGATAATGAAGATTCCCCTGAACAAATGTTTATTTGTACTGATTTTTAACTTTGGAACGTGCTGGAAATACGATAAAACAAGGTTGAAGTACTTCACACCATACTGTTAATAATACTCAGGACTTAATTATTAAACTCAGCTTTATCCGGCTGGATGTAGGGTAACTAAATCGCACAAGCCACCGTGTAATAAAGATAGACAAAAACCCAAATGAGGAAGTCCCAGTGGTGAGTACGAAAATGGTCCAAAAACGGTCTCATAAATGAAGGGATGATTTCAGCGAAGTAAAAAATGATACAATTCACCGACGGTTTTCATTCACTGGACCAAATAGCTACCATCTTAGAAACAATCAACGTCCACGGGAAGAATAAATGACGACAGAGACGGAGCATCATTCGCGTTGGGATTAAGTTAGTCACGGAACCTAAAAAATGGCGTTTTTCTTGGTTACTGACCAGCATAATTCACTCAACCAGAAGAATGGTAGACAGCGGAGAGAGCAGGTTGTGTGTTTTGTAGGACGTGCAGAGTGAATCCCCAGAATAAGTCTGCTCGTGAACAGTTTTTACGCATCGTTTGTGCAAGCTAAAATCGGATCTACATCGTACTAAGAAACTAAGTTTAATGCACATTCAACATCCGTCATATTAAATGAGTCATGTCAAACCGGGATCCACCAAACTTTCACTGGAATGAATGTGCTGTCAATCAAGCGTGGTCACTTTCAACTGTAAGTACACGGAAGATTTGTTTCGGAATCTGATCACTCAACATTTTTGGCTAGGGTGATGCAATCGATATGGAATTAGAGGCAAACTTTAAGGAACAAGAAGTGACCGCCTAAAATCGAATAATCTGTTTAATCTTATCCTTGAACGACCGCCTTCGGCTTTTACAATGTAGCAACTTTTACAGCCAAAAGTGTAGGAACACTCCCACAAAGTCTCGCTTTAGATTTGACGAGTTACCCAATGACAATAATTCAGAACACCACGAACAGCGCAGTACTCTCAATAGATTGCCACGACCGAGAAGGAAAATAATGTGCAGCCAGCTAACGTCCTGCGTGCAACGCGCGGAACAGAAAAAGTGAAGAATTTCCATGCCAGCGGAAATAGAGGATACAATTGGGCTAAACAAACATGCTTCATACGGAGGCGTCAAATTGTACAACAAAATAACAACAAAATGAAGCTGTTCTAGGAGGTCGCTACAAAAGATCTGAAGTTAAAGCAATCAGTAACTGATTTACGTGTAACCCTAATCAGGTTAACAATACCTCAGCCACATGCAATATTACCGTTACGCAGTTGTGAACTCCACGTATTCTACATATAGACGGTGAAACTCCCATCAATCTGATTTCCCCTTCAGTTTAATTCCAGCGGCTTGTAAACAGTGACACCTATCTCGAAACACAATCCTTAACCCTCATAGAATAATTGCCTGTCGGTTACAATAAGTCACACTTTAAGATCACTCGACTTCCTTTTGGATGGGTAAAGCAGACTGATCTGCTGACGGAGGACTTGAAGAGATCCTAATATAACTGACAATGTAATGCCCACTTTACAGAGTACCACAAAGTGGTGTTATCTTACTCAGTGTACCACAACTACATCGATTCAATAAGCGAGAAAAAGTACCCATCATTAGATAAGCAAACAGAAAAACCAAAGACATTCTGTTGCTCTTTCCAGAATATGTGTCTTGTTGGTCGGAATATTGTCCAAAGTGTCATTCCTAACAACGTAACGCAAGAGCCTTACACTCATGGGAAACACGTGAGTTCAGCATTCAGAATGTCTGATCATACCTCCTTGCAAGCGGTAAAAATCGTTAGCATTCTATTACTGCTTATAGTGATGGTTGAAAGGCGATTATCTTTGCAGTACATGGTCATCCACATACTGTTTGCCGGTGAATTTTGACAGAGGGACTAACCAAATATAGTTGTAAAACCGTGGACATAAACGGTAACTTCTACGTGACGCACAGATTGAAGATTTCTGGGGTAACTTTATGAGGATCTCCGCGTTGGGCTGGATTTCCTGCGATTGCGGATGGAAGCACACACCATTTGTTACAATTTGGAAGTAGGATCAGTATTCAGCAAAAGTTGATCGCCGAAACCTGTGTGTAACAAGGAATTCAGAGGGTTGTTAGTTCTGCGCCCACTTAACCCCCCCCAAAAACCTCATTATCTGAAATCATAATGTAAGTTACGTTGAGATAGTTAGCCATTTTTAGTCGTCTAACTAAACCAGGCTCACCTGGTTCAATGAAGACAGTAACTTCGTTCCCGCTGGATAGTACTGATAACTGGGTTGTCGACTGAACTGAACAGAGTGATTCTGTATATTCTCCTTTGGAAATTATAGGACAGGTTAAATACTATTCATACAAGACTGTGGTTAGTCGTTTGGATGTTTGTTTGGTCTTGCTGTTACTGACGTTTTGGTTAATACAAAAATCTTACAAGCACGGATGTTAGGGTGCAAATTCCGGTTCGGAAGACAAAAGGCAGTACCAGATATTTATGATAAGAACGAAAGTCGAGTCAGGTGTATTCTTTCCTAGTGGGCTAGCCGAAGAATATATCTAGGTACAAGAGATGCTATCAGGTGTTGATGATACTTAATGAGAAAAGACTATTTTCTCTCTGTTCTTTAGTCGCACTTGCGGAAGGTCGGTAAGTGGACAGAAGTCTTATGCGACTGTTGCGAGCAGCCGAGTAAACAATGGTGTTATAGCACAACAAAGCTTGCTGGCGTGTTCTATCAAACACGGCTCGTATGGCAAGGCAAATTATCATGTTTGATTTCGGACATCACTAGATAGTTGTTGACGAATCAGTGTTAGCCTATTAGCCTTATCTTTTCACGTGGGCCTTGGAACCGTGTTTGAAAATTCAGAGTATACCTGCGGGTAATTCCTACTGCTGGTGTTCCACTCTCAAGGATTGAATCCAGTCGTAGTAAATCACCGAGTGAAGCAACTGGCGTGACAAGTATATAACCCAAAGCTTCCGGGTAATATTTCCTTCATTAGTAACTAACATAGGTGATGGTTGTCCCATGTTGAAGATTGGGAACAGCAATGTCCCGAGAGAATATCCTCAGCAATCAAGGAGTTTGACTGTAATGTTATTTTTTGTTTTGCATCTGGGTGTCAGCTTACAGACGATAAAACATTCAAACATGTTGGGCTTACTATGTTATTGGCCTACGTGAGGAGAGTTAGTGACAGTATCGAGAGTGAAAACCAGTACATTTGCCTGGCGTGTAACGTCGTTCGTGGGAACCTGCCTACGGCAGGTCAGTAGAGAGCAAGAGAGAGGCGAGAAAAATCTAGACACTTACAACCGATGATTAGTTCGATTCTTCGGCAGTCATCTGTCAGAAGATTTTTGGTTTCTATTGTAACTTGTCTGACTACTTATTATACACTACTGGTTGATCGATTTGCACAGTCGATCACCTACATTGTCCACAATTTTCTCTTGATCACTCAGAATACAGGAAAGCAGCTGACCGGTGCTTGCCTATCGTCAGCTGTATTGTTTTATTAGTGTAGTGGCTAGCGTATCCCCACGCCATTCATAGAGGGTAGTTTGTGCTGTTTGATTCACACTTCAGTCAACTAATTCAAGACGGATTTGTAACGGGTTCTTACATACCACGATATTATCTACCCATTCTTGAGGACTGTAATCGATCGATTACCTTTGGTGTCTCAGTCAAACCTCCTGCTGTAACCGTAGTCATCACGCTGGTCTCTAGATAGTGATATTTCAGTCACTCGAAAAGGCTTTCGTGATCGAAATCTGCTTCGGTCAAAATCAAACGGATACCGGTTTGTTTGACTCGTTGCTTGTGTGTGCATTGTCATACGGACACACCTTGGCGGTCAACGCTCACCATATAGATTTGAAGCACAAGAAAAAACTAACAAAGCATAGTAGCTGGTATCTTCGTCCGCCTGGAAACGAGGTACAACCAAACTGGCCTCACTTATTTCCCTCAACCGGCGTAACCGTGTCCTCTAAGTCATCAAGAATCAGCCAATCCACATATCTACCAACCTACTAATGTGCTGATTAAACGTGAGATCCCCACCACCCTTGACGAAAATAGCGCAAACTCAAAGAGCCTCTCTTCAAAACTCTAGAGTGAGATCGTGCCGCCCGAAACCGTAATCAACGCATTTTACGACAAGGAAGGTATAATGAGTTACAAAGTCCATCACATCCAACAACATTCGCAAAACAACTGAACAGTCGGATTCCATTATAGTCGGGCCCTACGCTAATGATCATAATCCCTCTAAAAACGTCATCCTTAAACGAACTGGACAATGTTTTTTGTAGTTTATGTCGCGTTCATTTGGTTTTCCATGTTAAAGCTAGCACAGATGGAGTAGTTAGCAATTGAGACCGTAGTACAAAACTTGAGGTCGACTCCGCTTGTTATGGTTTTTCCCTTACAGTGTATTTAGCTTACTTTGTTGGCCTGAAACAAGTGTTCGTTAGCTCGTTAACTTAGGAAAAATCTTATAATTGGAATGAAAACATCATTAGTGGAACGATCTGTCCAACACACATTATCCCAAACATTCTCGAGAATTGGCCGTGTTTCAGGAAAGCACTGGAGTTATTTTGCTCCCCATCTGCTTACAGGCATGACAATAAATCTTCTTCTCGTTCCTATTACCGATCTAAACCTTCAAACTTTTGGCTCAATTACTGAACTGCCGTTTGGGTCAGATAATTTTCCTACGGGGAGAGCGTTCACAGGGATCTCTTGGAGTATGAATTAAAGGTACGTTATGATTCACGTGTCACATTTAGATGTTTGTCTCACCGGCTCCAAACTGAACACAGATGTCTCCGTCACTATTATGTCATCATCGTGAACTAGTTAGTGACGTGATTAACCAAAGTTTCAACTGGTGGGTATGGAGACAGAGGACAGGAGGTTTGACTAAAAAAACTGACAGTCTAACGAATCACTATAGAGTAGAAACTAGCCGCTGATTTGTGGTCCTCGTAACACGTCTAACCATTGAGACAAAAAAACATAGGTTATCGGATTACTCAGTCAACTTGTGCACACTCATCAGTCACGAAAAAAGGTTTGTAAACATTTGCACGTTTTTTAGGGTTTGAAAACAGTGCGTGAAGTGAGTGAGTCATGTTACTATCTCCGTCTTTTGACTTCATCGCTTAGATTCATAGATAGACCTTAATATATTCAAGTGTTTCAATTACAGCGTAAACCATGAACGAAACCAAAGTGTCACTCGATAAATAAGTAAGTGACTAGTGCATGGCACATCTATTCACTCACAAGATGAAATCAATCAACCGTTTTGTGATTGACCCGCAAACCAGCAAACATCCACCACAACCCCTGGGGGATAGTTGAGAAAGAGTTTTGAAAACAGTTAATCCCAGTGGTCATTAGCGAACTAGTGAACAGGTATTTCGACCCAGTTAGGTCTCATCAGCACCACGCATGCTGAAATCACTACCCGTGAATAGGTAATAGACTACAGTTCAAACACTTATTCACTGGAGCACAGAGTCGAGATCACTGAGGTTACGGAGAAGTACAGGAATTAGCTTCCTTAGCTTGTGCTGTATCTATCTAGCGAGGCCCATTTATTTTGGGTAAACACAACTCATTCGTATTATATTACACAATAGTGTGTTCGTTAACATGTTGATAACTGTGTTTCCTGATCAAACAGCGCCCAGTTAAAGACTTAACATGTTTATTGCATGAATTGTGCTTGTTCACCAAATGACCCACATAGGAGTGTACAAACTGCAAGTGCAGCTATTTCTGATATTGGTTCAGAATGACCAGTTTCGTTTTCTTGGAAGCAGGTAGGACCTGTAAGACCTCGGTTACTTGGCACGCTGTGTATGAATGTGTAACACTGTGCATCGGAATTTCTCTGATCTTTTTTGCTATTTCGGTGCGGTGATCAAGCTTATGTACTGTTATGATCCACAGTGGTAATCTGATAGCTACATCATTGTCTTATCCACTGCAGCCCGGGATGGTTTATCTCTTCACTGCTAACTGAATCGAACTTTTGAATCAGAAGCTCCGGTTGGGGTTCCCGAGGAAAAAGTTACCTTATTTCGTACTACAGGTCAAACTGTCGAATCAAAAGCTGAAGCCGAGCTTTCTCATTGAAATTTTGGATAAGTCCGTAAATACCGGTGCTATTTATCAAAACACGAATGTACTTATGCTGTTGCATTGATGTAACACTTGACGGTCGGAACACAACATCACACCGATCGCATTGAAAATAAGTTGTCACAGCAAAGGTATCACAGCCCTCAATGGGACAAGACAAATGAAGATAGGCTCCAGGAAGCACGTGCTGGGCATACATTCTACTGGATTAACAGTCCGGTAGACAGTACTTCATAAAACGGTGTCTCTTTCACAGTCGCTGAGAACATCAGTTTTAAGTGGCCAACTGTACGGACCACTTTTACAATAAACTGTCCACCACAATCCACACAATACCCGTGAGTAATCGACTGCTTGTGCTGAACAGTTTCAACACACAGCTTGAATGCAACAAGGCAAACTAGACGGGGGTTTTCGGAACTCATGATGTAATTGCAGTCATTGAAAACAGTGACCGTCTGGTTTTCCTGTATGCTACTCAAGAATTGACTGTCACAGGCACCATATTCCAGCTAGACGTCTCTCATCAAAACCATGGGGGGTATGCGGCAATATCGCACCAGGTAGATCGCGGCATCAGCCACAAACATCTGGTTTGTTTCGACAATAGTCGTGCACTTGTTCCGAACCTGATATAAGACAGCAGTGTAACGATCGCCGTTTCCACAGCTGACCCAATCATTGAAGACAAGATCATATTCCCGTCGGCTCACCGTCAGCTAGCCGAGAGACTGCGAAATCGAAGAAGACTGGTGAAAAAACTAAGTCCAGTTTGTGCAGGACTATGCTGACAGATGGTTCACTCTATCTGGAAACACGCGACAACCCCTCAAAAGTTCAAAGATGCCATCGTCGAATGGTATGGATAACATACAAAGCATCTACAGATAATCAGGACGTCTGTTTGTTGAACTGCACTGGGAAGGTTTTGGCAAGAATTTGGTTGAATCGACTCACTGCGGAAATGTTGGAAACTAATTTTTTTCGACGAGCAATGTGAATCCCGGGCGAGTAGCAATACGGCTGACATTGTATTCGCTGTTCGTGAGATCCAGAAGTGTCGTGAACGCAACCACCTATAGTGGCAACTATAAGTAACTAAGTGAAATCTTAGTGGTTAGAAGCCACGACACCAGGAGGCTGTCCAACTAAGTATTTCGACTTGTACCATCGATTTCAGATTTTGGGCGGACTTAACTATCAACCGGTTTGTTTGAAGGTCCAGTGAACAGCAATTGTACTGCCCTGAAGTCAGACACGCAGTCTGCTAAGTAACTGGGTTTCCTAGACCGTGATGACATGACTTTATAGAAATACAACAAATAAGACTATGAATGCGCTGACCGTCTCGAGCTAGTAAGTCGTCAATATACTCATAGCACACCGTTTGTTGTGTGTGTCAAGGCCTTCTGTGTGACCCACACCCATGACGTTACTCAAGCTGTGCTCTGATTGGTCGCGCCTTTGAGGAACAACGACTCATTCGCCCACGTACAGGAATATGACGTTACCGCCTGTAAACGCGACAATAAAGTTTGTACTTTTATTGGGTCACGAGTTCCCTCTACCGATGTTACAACCTATGAGACTTATTTTAGATTGCACACGTATACGAATACAACACCGTTAATGAAAGGACGATGAGTGTTTCACTTTTCTAACTATTGACGGCTGGCTGGGCCACAAAGGCCTACTCATCCACGCATCCCCATCTTAATTACTCAAGTTTACACTGGATACACGGTGTGTGAGTGCAGCTGGATGTAACAATGCGCAAGCCATCTGCGGTAACAATTATGTGTAGTAGTCCAGTGGTCTCGAGATGAACTCTACCAACTGTCTGACTTTGTTCAGTTCGGCATGCTGGACCGTAGCCAAGCGCACCAAAGTTTGGACGAAATACCATGCTAGAACCAGATCATGTAGCCAGGGCATCAGTTGGAAGACAGTAGGTTGCCAACCTGACAGCTAAACAATGTACTGATCTGTCGGCAAAACAGCATACATCCAGCAGTAAACAACGCATTTGTATCTTACACGTTGTGTGACAAAACTTCATTTGTGAACAACATAGCACACCTCATGAGTGCGGTAACTAAAGTGCACGTCAAAAGCCAGGAAGACCGGCGGCTAGAAGCGACTATTGGAAATGTTTATATGCGCTATGTGTGAAGTTTTACTGAACATAATATAGCTGTGAGTATGGGAATACATGGCAGTCGTGCAAAATAATGTTTTTATTTACTGTCCTACACCATCACTTACCTTGTAATGGATGTCTTGCAATGAACAGCCTCCTAAGCCAAGCGCCTTTTGCGGTCACATCAAATAGCTCTGATGAAGGTATTGAGTCGGAGCACCCTCACCGTCAAGTACTTAATCACTAATGTTGACTTTTATTTCGTATACAGTTGTATACTGTGCAGTAAGTATCAAAGAGCTGCGTTCTTTAACTTTATTCAGTCTGGAATAGAGGAGTGATAAGTTTGTATGATATTGGACGCAAGCTTGTGTTACAAAGATGCAGTTGTTTATGGCTAATATACTGCGGTCACGCACAATTATGGTTCATCTGTAGTCTACATAGATATGATTCAGATTCGATAGCCAGTTCTCTTAAAAAAGAATCCAATACGAAGCTTCCCGTCGTAGACAATTTAAGAGATTCTTCAGCGCTTCTCAGGAATCAAAAGTCGGCGGTAGCCACTGAATTAAAATAGAATGATACAACTGAACAACGAAGCCACTAAACTAATAAATCGCTTACACCACCAACCTTTCATTTGGCTAGTTTTCATTCTTCCATTAATCAGCAAATTTGTTTTATTCATGAATGCATGTCTCTAGTATCCATCGTTTGATGAAATAAGCATTGTGGTGGCGCACTTCATTAAGAAGATATCGTACTTTGTTTGTGTGCTCCCGTTGTGCCGCTTTTTAAAAGCCACGGTTGTTTTTTGACGATCACTGGGAGGACTAGGCCGAGCTATCAGGCCTGATCTGCCGGTGCCAGCGTGCACGAGTTTGTTTACAGTGGTATGTTCAGGCTGTCTGCTAACCCGACTTAGTTTGAAGGTCTGTTTTAGGGTAGGTTCCATGGATAAACTTTTCGGCGGGAATTCTTTTGAAATAGATTAGACCTCGGATACTACTAAAAGTTTTCATAGCCAGAATGATCTGGTCACATTCATATACGATCAGTAAAATATCGTCAACTAATCCGGCCACACGAAGTAACCAGTATCTACATTTTTTTTTCATCTGAGCCCGTGGCTTACAATCGTAGTTTAGTGTGAACATTTTTTTATCTAACAAGAAAATTGGGCACGGCCGACCGTTTAAAGTCTGGAGAGGAGTTCCTGAACGGTGTACTGCTCGTGAGTAGTTACCCCGTCAAATTTGTTGAAATTAACTCAAGGAACGACTGGCTACCTCTCAGCTACAATAAGGGCCGGAGAAACAGGTTTATTACCAACCTTCCCTAAACAGGAGACCACAATATTACCGATGTAAGTCGAAAGTTGAAATCTGTAACTAATCACCGTACCCCACAGCAGAATTGCTTTTGTTACTTTCCACACACAAGGTAAGGCTCGACTACCCCGACTGCTCATTCTGGGAAAATTCTGCTCCTCTTGTCATCTGTCAGCTCGCCTGCAGTTGCATTGATTCATACATCAGCAGAACGAACAGAAACAGAGTGAGGCGGAGCACCTCCCCAAGTGGCTAGTGCAACCAATGCCGCAACAAGGGTCAGCCGATCAACACCCGAACAGATATCCGGTGTCTTTGATCGTAAAACACGTAATCGCAACAGGTCGTGTGAATGACCCCGTCACTTTGTTTATGATCCTATTACTCATTCGCAACCCTAAGTTGTTGGCTTTGTTAATCCAGCGTCACACATCGACCCTCTGTTAGCAAGAACTGATGGCGCAATCACTTTAGCTATTGTGGCAGTGAAACCTTTTATCCAACCCTGACTGCATCCATGTGATGTTTTTTTAATCTCATTCCTTTGTCGCCCTGTGCTAAACCTATATAACCGAGTGTTTTAGGTAATCGACTGATAAGAATAAACAAAATGCCTGCATTCCAATTTATTTTCCAAGCTCCTTAATAATACTTCCCCAAACATATCTTTGTCTCACGAATTTGAATCGAACAGTAGCTCCGTTTCTTGGATGTACTGATCATTAACAGTGCGGAGGACACAATACAGCATTCAGGTATCCTGAAAACAACATGGGCTGGTGAATATCCTTAGTTTTCCAATTTTGCTCCTATCGCATACAAACGTGGTCTGAGTGAACTCCTGTTTCATAAGGTTGAATGTATTTGTGCTCCTGATAAATCACAGACAGAACAGAGGACTCTGAGAAAAAAATTACTATTTAATGAACACCCCTAAGAATCTATTGAGGCATACAATAAGGTGGACAAAAAAATGAATTCATACTGGATTATCAAAAGAATGATATATTCCTACTTTTCTATTCTGCATATGACCATCTAGACAACAAAACCAGGCAGAAACTAAAATCTGCTCTATCTCGAACATATTTAGCTGCGCAGGTGTACAAAGCTCCGACCAACAGAGAACCCGTTTCTCAGAGTCGTGAACGTAGATTGGTAAACTCTTCCATCTTCCATGTTGTGTACTGGTTCACTCATAGTCGCAGTGACGTTAACATATGAAGAATAAATTGACAGCTATCACGGTGAGTGGTCAAACACATCGAAACCAGCCACAATTTGCTGAACCGTCTGTCCGAAAACCAACATAATCGATGATAATTAATCATCGGGTTGACCCAGTAAACTCATTGAAGATACTGTTGCATAACTGGAACTCAAGGTTGCCAGGTTTTCGCGCAGCGATGCTTATCTGAACTTATCTTGCAAAGCTGTGTGCACAAAAGGGGTTGGGGCAACCTACCGAGTTGTCATGGTCCTGGTTGCGCAATACTCGGTGTGTGTAGGAGTGTCTAATTACGGATTGCCCCTATTTGTATGGCGCGTACAACTTGCATTTTTTAAGTTTGCGACCGGTAAGACTAAGCGGAAAGTTAACGCGTAATAAAATATGTATTCTTCCCGCTTTGACGAAGTGTTTAAATACAGCTCAGTGCTACAATTTCTGTATGTCCACAAATAAAGATAGCGTGCGCAATGAACTGGGCTCGCAAACGTTTTCCTCTTCTGGTCTTATGCCTCCCAATGATAAAAACAATAGATTAGTTTCAGAATAGTTTATTGTTGTAGCACTTTCGTGAAGTCTAGCAATAGCCTGTTCCAGGATGATGATTAAGCGTTTCCAAGGCGCTAAGTTATAAAGTATATTGTTTTCTCTTTTAGAACTAAATATACATAAATGTGTGTGCATGTTCAAACAGAGAGTGTTTACGGATGATTGACACCTAGTTTATTTAGATTTCTGCCGTGGTAGTAATCTGATGCCATTTCTTCTTGAGTGGGTTTCTTTTTGAGTGACAGTTGATAGAGACAGTACGTCCTACTGAGAAGTTTCTACTATTGGTAGTCCGTTGATTTTTGCTACCCTTCTAAGCTCGATCGGACGTTTGTGCGCTGACAGAACTGTTTGCATTTTTTGAAGTGCAGATAAGTTTTTTCAACTTATCTCATATACTCACCTTGGTTTATCCATGTTCGTGAACAATTAAATCGTTGTGGTAGTTGTGGACATACAGTTTTAAGTAAGTCATTCGTTCATTCAATATTGGTAACCACCTACTGACTTCGGTTGTCTTCCAACAGAAGGGTGCCAACTGAGCTAATTTTGTTTGAGCAAATTTCGCAGAGGGACTTATGTGTTGCTCATTCACATCCCATTAATGTGGATTGAAACATTCAAATTCGAATAGTCAGTGCGTATCGGTTACGGTTCAGAAGGTTTGAGACAGTGATTATGCTAGTGTAGTGAGCCAGGAACACAGATGGCACAAGAATCATTTATTCAGGAAAACAACACGTCGGTTATGCATTTTAACAGGACAACAAACAAAAGCATTCATCCGCGTACGGTACTGGGCCCAGAACGTCACGGTTACCATAAACGCCAGTGCTCAGTTCCTGCATGTACCGACAACAATTTCATGCCATGCTCTACTCCGATGTTTCTTCTTGTATTTTTCCTGCGGCTACTCCAATGTCAAAATCTATGCTGTTGCTCCACTACTGAACAGCAGCGGCGTGAGTAGTATAGTGCGAGCGCTCCTGCCCACTGCACTAGATCTCTGTGCTCAGCGGTTAACAGACTGCTCACCACCAGCTTCTTGGGGCAATATTTTATCGGTTCTATCTCTAATCACACTATAGTTAATTGTTGAGTTCACATGAGAACTAACCTGGTGGTGTAGTGTTGGAGGTCACAATATAACATGACCAAAGAGTATGACCCTTTGTAAATAAATCTGTGGGCTTATGAACCGCGTCGTTTTCGAAAGTATATTACATAAATAAAAGTGTACAGTCCGTGAGGATATACAGCTCACAGACAGTTCTCTGTATCAGTAAGGACTGTCTGCATTGGCAAATGAGCTAACGCTATTTCAGCGGACAAAACACTGTATACGGTAATCTGTATGGCATTATGATGACAGAAACGTAGTGGAGAAATATGCAACACAGTTTTGACTGAGCGTATGATGGTGCACGTTTCTTGTGAATGGCATTTGCCCCCATCATTAGTGTACCAATCAAGTTACTGGTGTAGTTGTGCATTCATCTGGACAATTACTTAGTCTTCCAGCTTCGTAGCGAACTGTTGGTCATTTCTATTTATGTGAAGCTCAGCCCAGATAAATATTTGTGCATTTAGCGCAACCTGGGGATGAGCCACAAAATGATCTTCTTCTATAGACGTTAGAGTTATGCGCCCTATTATTCATGATGTAATTTTGAACCTCGAAGGTCGTTTGTATTTTCAGGAACCATAGTAGGTAGTCGTATTCCCTCTGGTTTCGTGCACTGATATAGTCGCGAATGGTCTTCCTGGGGGCTTCTGCAAAATTACCATGGACACTCACTTTTTAGTACAATTTTAGAATTCGTTCTTCTATTATCGATTGTGTGGGAAGTACATGGTTTTCTTGCACCGAACACAGCTTTTGCTCTATACCTCTTGTGCAGGCTTCAGACAAAACATTCTTAGCCTAGGTGTTTTCACTCTTAGTGGAAGTTCAATGCACCGTGCGCCTTACATGCGATGTCAACAGTATAATATTGGGTTTATGTATTCAAAACAAACATTAATTCTTAGCAACACCATAAACTTCAATTTGGGGTAGATTCTGCCCCGGTGCGTTTGATAACATTGAACTTATTGTGTAGCATCCAAATAATTAGTGCATATGGGCAAAATAAAGATACCATAGTCCCCACTGCTCTCACGATGATTCTTTAATCCAACCCGATTCTCAGTCCTGCGTTGTCTTTCAAACGTTGAGGAATCTTGTGGCACTCTTCTGTAATGAATCGTGGGTCATGGTGGTCAAGATACTGGGGCGATTTAGTCGAGTGAGTTGGTCTGAAGTGCGCGCACACTCTTCTGCCAACGACCGCATCTGTGCTTATAGTGGCTCGGTGGGGAATTTAGTCAACTCGATCTGACTGCCAGAGTGTGTTTTATAAAAAAAACCTTTGAAAAAGTTTTTCAGTTGGAATCCAGACGAAAGGAAATGGAGTTCGTTGTCGTGTGTCCAACCACAGAAAGGCCAGTCTAAGATTTTTTCATCACCTATGGCTCAACCAACAAATTTCACAACTGGATCGCATTTAAATCGATTTACCTTTCATACTACTAGTTCTAAACGTCAGTAACGCGACTGCACGGGGAAACTCCCATGGAATTGTTGATAGGTTGTCAGGATACCGGTGAATTTCAAGCTGAACATTAATCAGATTTGAAGTTGAACATCACCCACAACTGATCGCAGCTGTCGCATTCCCACAGACTTTCCAGTTGGCCCCTTCCAAAAAGGCACTATACTGGATTTCACTCCCATTAGAGCTCGTCAGTAGTGCATATCCTCGCTACTGCCGGGACTAGAACTCCAGCCACACCGTTCATGAGGCAACCGAGTTTACCACTGCGCCACTGACCTCACACTAGGCACGACCGAATTATCACATTAATCGTAATGTTCAAGTAAAGTTCAGGAATTTAGATTATTTCAAATTGAACACCACCAGCACGTGCTCGCAGCCTTCACATTCTTATAAACCTTCAGGTCGGCCCACTTCCCAAATGAACTGATGCATTCTGCTAACCCGGTAGCAATACACTTCGAAATCCGTACAGCAGAGTAAAATGAAGAAGACAGACTAAACTTTATCTAGATTTTTCTTCCGACTGTTCACTTGTTTCTCTTAATTTAAAATGGACGCTATTCCTTACTAGTGGCGTGTGCATCAGGTACTGCGGTGATGACGGTGCTAATATTGCTATAGGTTAACCCGTAAATTCCCGGACTGTAGCTGCCCAGATTTCGGCAGTCTACTGAAGCCCCATGTTGCGCTTTCCAAATTCACAACCGAATGGTCGTATCTTGACAGTCTGTGTTTACTGGGCCCACTTCAAATTGTTCGTTCGCCAAGTGGAGTTTTTAAGTGATCTTAACTACAACACGTTATTTCCGGAACACATCTGAAGGTGATCAAAAAATCCTTGGACATGTTGCCGAATTCACGATCAAATTTCTCTTCAAGAATAGTTTCATATAGAGATGGATGTTTCGAAGGTTTAACCAAACGTGAATACGTAAATGTTGAAAACTGGCTTAGGAATATTTGGTTACGCATGTTTAGATTAGACTGCAAACGGCGCAGTTTGGAAGACCTTTCCGTTTATTGCTTTTAACCGAAAATGGCAAACGGCCTAAGGGAAGCTGATATGCAAACTGGCCTTTTGCCAGTTTATTTACCATTGCCTTATTGTGTGTAATAAGCTTTTTCTCTTTCACTGTTATAAGACTACACCTCACGTCGTTTATCCTGAACAGCTGAAAAAGAATTTATAAGTTATCAGTGAGTCTAAATGATAAGTTTGTATTGCAAACTTGCGTACATTTTCCAATCCATTTCAATCTCCCTACAGAAAAAGTTCATTAGCCAATCACATTGAAGGTAGGTCAGTTGGGAAATCACATGTGATGTGATTGGCTTAATGTGCTTGTAGTTCAGGGAACTGGTTGTTTGTAGGTAAACAGGACACCATAGCGTAAGACAAAGTCGTTAAATCAGTGTTCTCGTCTCGTCAATACTAGAAGAATGGATGAATCAGTACTGAACAGTATTGCAGCTGTGCTAAATAAACCCCCGGCACTGCGATTAGAAACTGAGACGAAACAAGTTGCTGATTGGTTAAAGCGAAAAGTCAAGCTGTTGGAGCAGGTTTCAATGGGTAAGTTTTGAACATTTGTAACATAGAGGGCCGATCTACTTTTGAGTTTTTATGTGATTTGTTATCTCTTCATTTAAACAAAAGTTAAGGTGAACCTATCAGGATTGACAGATAAAATTAAATGGTACCAGTAATTTTGTCTATTAGCATTTACAGTTGAAAAATTTCTGTTAACAGTCGCTGTTTACCGCTTGACTATCTATGCTATCTTTAGTCCTAATCTAGATTTACGCAGAAAAGTTTGCCAACGAGAAAAGTCTACTGGAGTATCAATACAATGTGCCCACTTGATGAAACTTGAGTGGCAGAATCCATGCTCTCAGTCCTGGTCGACACTCCCAAACACATATCAGGTCGATGAATAGAGCATATCGTATATTGTAGACAACAAAATTTCCAGTTTTGTTGAAACAAACAAACACACAGTACACTTCAAGAATTGTCTTACAGACAGTTTGTTATATAATTTCAGTAAGTTTAATTACAACGAATAGATAGTCGAGAATATTGCAAAGTATCTAATTGACGTGCAGAACGTACTGAATTCGCTGTTAAGTAACCCAGTCTCATGAACGACATGTTGCAAAAGAGGCGCTCGAAAATATTTGCAGCGTACATCAGAAATATGATATGGATGCTCCAGTTCGTCACTGTTTGTTCAAAGTGATCCTGAACATTCTTTTGCGATTATGGGTCATCAGTCAGATTACCTTTTTTGCTATTGATCATAAACTGAAGACTGTCACTGGAGGTATTCTTCGTCAGAAATGACTGGCACATTGAATAATGATTAGAGTTATGCATTACCTAGAGAAGCATCACATGTTTTTGCATGGCGAGAAAGGGAAACAGTTTTGTCTACTTTGTGATAGTGAGAATCCAAACTTAAATGCTGTCAACAGTTTAACAAAAATAGGACTATATTCAATCAGGGAAGTCCTGTTGACTGCATTCATTGATACTAAAGTATACGTATCAGCATATTTTACACTCTTTAGAACGTAACAGGAACTTATACAAAAGCACTTGTTAACCAGTAATTGTGAGTGACATTAGACGAATTCAAAATATATGATGCAAACTGTAAACCTGAGGCTTGTAAGCAAAAAAAATGGTTGCGTTTTCTATTTCAATCGCACAACTCAAATGAGTTCAGCTCAGTGTTTTCCGACATGAACTTTACTGTCATGAATCGGTCAATTCAGATTTTCATCTAATCCGATCGTTATAACTTTGGCAAGCATGTCGTTTAAACCGAATCAGATACGACTTGTTATAAAAATCCTCCATTGTCGTTAGCGTTAGTAGTTCAATGGTATTATTAAATTTACCGATTATTAGATCAGAGTTTCCATCAATAAGGAACGGTTTGTAATAAATAAGACAAGCAGAAGCTTCCTACAAATGTAAGACCACATACTCACTGGTCTGACAATTCTTAATAGGCTGAAAAGTGATTGTGCTGAATGCATACACAGTTTATTTCACAAGTTCCTAATACATATGATACTGTTTTTTTTATTGTTATTGGATATCCAGACTTCACGCTCGATCAAGCTAACATTTTTATGTAAACAGGTTCAGTTTCAGTTTGTAGTAACACTTGAGGCTCGTGGTATAAGTAGCCCCCTTGAGTTGTTTTGTCACACTGGTTCGGTTCGTTGAAAACTTTGCGAAGTCATCATTAGTCCGTCGAATAACTGACTTCTCATGCAATCCAGGTTATGCGTAAAGGCAAACGTAGTGCAAGCTGCCTTATGCCGAATTCTGTTCACCAGTTACCCTAATAATGAACAGTTGTCACATCAATTACTGGGTTTATTGGTGGGAACCAATAAACTGCACACTTACAATTTACATAAATGAACTACGTGCCTCTAAGAAACGCTATTCCTTTATCTGCCTTAATTAATGAAATAATTCAACTTTTGAACTGTACGACCGTTGCATATAATGGTTGACTTAGTTTTAATCTGGTGACACTTTTTTCTTTAAAAATCATTGCCCAGTGACTATACGTGATTAGAATTAGCGTTGTGTTTGGAAATCAATCACTGGCAGGAGAGCACATTGTCCCGTTAGTACGTGAAATGACCTTGTAATCCGGAAATCCACCTGTGAGAAAACAAAGCATTTACATTGGTTGCCACCACGAAAGTATAGCTGAAGGTCATTTGTAATAAACGGTCCTATCGTTCCCTCTGCTGGCCTTCTCACACGTTGCCTAGGTGACGTATACAAACTATAGAGAGTTTCGGTTTTGAGCTCCGAATTCATGAGTTTTATGACTCTGGTTACCGTTATTCCTGCTGATAACATAAAGTGAAAAATCTAAAAGCACATGCGGAAGAAACACAAACAACAAAATTATATAAGGAAAGATCAACAGTCTCACTGACACAGATAATCGATTGATTGCAACACACTACTGTGTTCGACAAAAGTTTCAGTCAACAGAGTACAGGATGGTTTGGTATGCAATTTGATAAACTACGCCTGTCTACCCTGTTCAACATAGCGATGGGATAATTCATAGCTCATAACCGCACCATCGGTTGGTCACCATACATTACATACAAACAGTTTACAGCCTTCAAAATATCGTGCCATGTTGCAGGCGTTACACCGATCTAAGGTCGAGTAGAAACATTTGTAGTTAACCGAATGTCGCAATTTTGTTCCAAACCACAAACCTGAATGCCGGACGGAAGTAGTCGGCTGGTGGTCTCAAGGCCAAATATAGCAGTTAGACGGCTAATCGGGTTTTGTTTGACAAATATCGTCATTTTGACCACGGTAATTTCATAACTATGTTTTGCATACAAACAAACAGAAGGTCTACTTTATCCTTACGTCGTTGTTATGACTATGTAGTCTACACCACATTTGATCTTGTAAACTATGAGTAGAGGATAAGCTAGGCATTCTGACAAATATGTGACGTCCAAGCCTGGCTTCCTTTAAACGTTGAAAACAGAGAGAGAGGTTATGTTGAAGGACAAACAACTTCATAACGGTTAACCATAATGTTTGTTGACTGTGGCTTAATAATCAGGTAACTATTGCACTAAAGCTATTCAACCGAATATTATGGGTATGAAAACCTCTGTTTGTTTTATCGTAATGTCTAATGTTTTACAATGTTGACAGTGTGCAACTCTTGAATGGTTGTACGTAATCAATTGACGCATGTTTGCTGGAAACATGTGGGCTAAGCATGTAAAATCAATTGTCAAGCATGTGCAGAATGTATCAACTAAGAACATTTTGTAGTGGCAAACCTGACAACCTCATATCAACTGATTCATACCGGTCAAATCGATTGTAGCAATTCCTCTAAAGCTGGGCTGTATCAGTGCAAGTTCCACTTTGTGGACGTAGTCAAATGTAAATATGATTCATTTATTATTTGATAATGTACTCCAGGCAATCGTTTTGTTTTGAGCGTTTTACTTTAAAGCACAGACTAACAAGAAAGATTTCAGCTTTAGAATTCAAAAGGTACACAGCATTTGATAGGAGGTATATGAAAAGACGCAGCCTGCAAAAAATCCGTAACGCTCTAGTTTAAAAATTTTGTGCTACTTTCGAATACTTCACTAAAGATTTCTTACACTTCTCACATGCTAATGATCCCACCGATAAGGAGAGGTTGTATGGATGATGCTGAAGATCTTTGACTTCGTATAAATAAATCGTTATTTGTTTGAGGTATTCCATTTTGCCTACCAATATATAATAATATACTGTCTAATAATTCAAGTTTATCAGCCGTTAACCGAGGACCATAAAGACTCCTGTCGTAAAGCATTCACCTAAAGCATTTTGATGTGGCACGGTCTTAATCGTTGAGTACGTAGAACATCTGCTCAACAAGTCTCTCAAGAAATTCAAAGTGTCATGGCTTAAACCCAGGCAGGGCTCAATGCACAGCCTAAAAGGTACCTATATTTTGCACCTATGACCGGCGAAGTATCTCAAACAGTAAGTACGCACGTCATGTCCGAGGAGGGCAACCAATAGCCGAAAACTCTTGAAACTCGATCTCACAGCGAGGGACGGGAGTAAGAAACCAATGGATGTGACCACTACAACTGAATCGAACGTGTAAAATATCCGGGTTGACAAAGGGATCAAGTTTGTGGGACAGCCCACTCAGCAGCAGGTTGTCACGCATCTTCTCAAACAATATTCTGGAATCAAGATGTGCAGTTCAAACTGCTGGTTATAAGCCGCAGTTCATTTCGATTCGCTTGTTATACTACCTTCTGGCCGTCTCCGAGTCTGTTGCACTTCTTGCAGGTCCTGGTTGTTACGATGCTACTTGGTACCTTGGAATTCTGAAGCACGTCATATGTAACCGAAGTAGGAGTTAGTACGATAGAGGCCTGCATCCGTGATAAAGTTTCCGGCTGACGTCAATGTTATTTTCAGCCGATGGACTGTTTTATCTCTGTCTTTCTCGCTCTCTCCAGTTTACTTTCTAATTTTTGATTATTATCCTTAATGAACTTATACTTTTCGTACGAGTCACTTTGACTTTAGCACTTCATTTTGTTGGAAGCTACGTAATTACTTATCATTATATGGGGTGAAAATTAATGGGTCACAGGAAGCGTACAAAGAGGGGGTATATTACCATAGGCGAGTAATTGTTGACAATAAAGCAAATGATAAACAGAGTCAAAAATGGAACCGAAACAGTCAGTCAGGTCGGTCATTTAAATGATCAATGGAATTTTGGTGTAATAGGACACTCACAGATTATTCGGTCAGCTAGCGAGATCATCACACCCAGTCCTCGTTACGATCCAGTCTGGTCACTCCAAGGTACTGATGTGATTAGAGTGGTAGAATCTAATAGCACTGTAGCTGACCAAAGTTAATTAGATAGAACTTACGATTAAACATTCTTATGTGGATCTGAACGCTGGCAACCACGTTCATTAAACTCAACAGACTTCAGTCGACTTCTGCTTGTGTGTTTTCACCTTTTCTCTACAGTATGAAATTCATGATATATAATCTGTTAATCGCAATATTGGATCCAACTACTTCCTCATATCACGTATCGTTTTTTTCACACACATGCTTCACAAGCGCTGGGCCAACGAAGCATCAGTTACAGGTCAAGCTGATAAAAAGTTCTAGGTATAGGAAAGTCAAAATGGAGTTTCCCGAATATGGTTTTACAGTCTCTTCAATTCGGATTACAAAAAATGTGCAAGGAATTATCGCAAAACTAAGGAACCACAAAACTGTGTTTTTGAAAGTCAAACACATTGGCATAAGGTTAAAATACTATTGGTCGCCATCCGACAGTGGTTCACAAACGATTGTCTTTGATCATTTAGGATGTGGATTATTTTCTGTTACACCTTGAATCGATATCAGTAGAAAAACAGCGGAGCTTCGTATCACGGAAGAAACACTTGAATGATCATCTTTACTATGGCATTTATGCACCAGGAACGTCAAGAAGCCAAGTCGGAGTATGGTGGATGACAAGCTTCATACAACACAAACAAGGTGTACTTTAGGAAGACTTCTGAAGGCCTGACTATCAGACTATCACCTACGGTTGGTCTAAACAATTTCATTCGCTTCATATCGACTGTTGCCTGAACGCACGGCTTTGAAGTTGACCAAGCCTTTAGCAAACTCCCAGCGGACCTAATACATGGATGATCGAGAAACCTCGGTAATTTTTATTCACTTCTGTTGTGCTGATGTAGTGTGTATTCCTAGGGAACAGGCTGGCTACTTACCTGGATATTCCGTATATGTCTCAGTTATCAAACTAACCATTGCAAAGGTTGTTGGTGGGTTATGTCGGTTTTATGAAACCGTTTCGTTCCAGAAACTTGGAAGTTATGTGCACATCGTTCATCTGTACACTTATTGGCGGATTCTATGTAACAGATAATGATTTCGTTCTGGGAGAACAAATCAACGAGATGTACTTTTTACATCCACTTGGAGTTGTAACCTCTTTGACTTGTTTATAAGGAAAGCATGGTATTCTTTCCTTCATGGTTCACAAATTAGGTTTGATAGAATTAATACAACATTATCGTTTATTAATAGATGCAGATGGATACTTCTGAAGGCGATTCCTTGATCATGTGTTCAAACAAAAGCGAACGTCGACTCGATTGTTTCCCTTCAAAACAATCTGCCTGATGTGGAAGTAGAGTTCATGTGCATATGTGTACAGTGTTTTGTTTGTCACGTATTTTTCCTGGAAAAGTGTTTACTAGTCCTTCCTGATTCTGCTTGTGCATCCTCAAGTTTACTGGTATCAAACTGTCAGACAGTCTCAGTCTTAGCGTGCTCCTGGTTTCAAACCAGGTCACATGCTTGACTGATGGATTCGGATATTGGACAACGACAGTGTCGATCACAGTGGCAAACTTGACACCGCATAACACCTAAGTGTTTCCTACTGACAGGTCACATTGGGAAGCTGTAAGTGAGCAAAGTTGACGAGCTATTAAAATTTGATCGGAAACGACACCTACCCATGATATTTCTGACAACTTACTCTCTATAATTCACACATTATCCAATGAGTTGAAAACCATATGAAGACTGAAAACCGTGAAATAGTTCCGGGGTAGTGAAACATGCAGCAAAAACAGGACTGATTGTGACGACTGATAAGTAAGAACATTCAGCTGCCATCAGTTTAGTCGAACAGCTGTGTTTGACAAAAAGTTCGAGCACTCAAGTTCTAGTCGCAAGAAAGCAGCGTTTGTGATTTCCGTAAAGGATGGCCCGTTGTCAATCCCTTGCTAAACTCTGATCGTCCTAACCTCTGTTTACTGGGAGTAGTGAAACAGCGTGGACGTGGGTGTCAAGAGTTAATTATCAAGCAATCCGTTTAATTAGACGAACGTGATCACAAAAGATTTGATAGATAATCAGGGGGCGAACAACTTCCAAGATGCTTCAGTCCAACAACCAACCGGTGGATCAACAGGCTTCTAGAGTGGAACCCGAAGGAACGGTAAAGTTGAGTCAAATATCCCGATTCTTTAAGTCGACCGTCAGCCACATCTTGAAATCTTTATAAAGCACGCTTTGTTGGCAGTATGTAAATCCACCTTCTAAGAAGGTAAAGCACACAACGTTGACGGCAGTTATTTAGGAATATTCTGTCACAGTGACTGAATACAAAGGACGACGGTAAATAACCATTACCAGAGGCGACTTGTACTGAACAGCTTGTGGTTCCTTTGGGGAGCTATGCCAATCATAATAAACATCTGGAGAGCTGTGGCTTCAGTTCCAATTATTCCTTTCACAATGTGGTTTGTAATTTTACGGACGATGTGCAGCGCATGGAGGCACAGCCGACCTGTAGAATATTTGATTATGGATAGATCCGGCGTCTCTTGGAGCTTTGACGCTTGAAATAATCCAGTGAACCATGAACACAGGTAGCCGGGATTGTGTTTCTTTCTGCAGTCATTTGTTCGTGAGTGGGTCATGTTTCCGTGTGCAAACGTTCTCCAATAAAATCAAAACGCTGAATATCAACAAACCGTATGCTAAATATTGACGTAAGTGTTATCTCCCGTTAAACCGTACTTTATGTAGAGAAGTTATACGAGTGAACAAGACTAGTGTTAAAGATGTCTTATGCGACAGCGAACGGTACAGTAAAGGGAATATTTTTCTGGGCCTTAAGGGGAGTAATCTAATATACAGTAAACAGGAAATCGGGCAAAAGAGAAACATTCAGATATGTTTGGGCGATTTCACTCATAACTTAGTGGTCATTAATCACACTTGTCGCTCAACTGTAACACTGGGCCTTCACTGTAGCCACATAAAAGTTGGCTGGCAGTCAGTAGTATCTTGCCCTAAAACAGTTATCTCCTACTTTTAAGCAACAGAAAATTCTGTAGCTTTCTAATTTTATCGTAATTCATTTTATGGTCTTTTGCAATTCAAAATGAAAAGGTTTTAAAACGTTTTTTTATTAAACTTAATCGAGTTTGAACGGTATCTGGTTCCTGACAGTTGCTCTGAGATTTATTTTGATTCCTAGAGGGATACTGTTGAAAAGTCTCAAATGCAATACTACTTACCATCTTCCTGGCGATCGTTTTTTTATCTTGCACATCTACGGGCGAGATAACACTTTTAACAGACAGTTTAACAGATGATGGTAACCTGCGATGAAAATACATAGTTTCATTTTTGCCACTCTATTTCCGGTTGTGGTCCACTCTTTGACCCCTGTAGCAGCATATATGCATAGAAATGTATAAGCCAATAATTGTTATATCACCTATATATAAGTAAGTTTTAAATGCAACCTATAAAAGAGTGACACCTTGCCCGACATGAGACATACATAAGATATCCGTACAACATCAAACGGAACAAAAACCTGCTTAGGCTTATGATAATTGATAAGATCACAATAGTTTGAGGCATATATGTATATCATTTGACCCAACCTATCGTGCCGACCTGCAACACAAGTGCAGTTCAGCAGACGATCTGAACTGATTAACTCAGAATTGTTTACTAGACACACCATTTTCAGCTGATCATTATCACGGTAAGTTGTTCATAAGTTATGTCGAACACGTGTTGTCAAATGCTGTTATCCCCGTTGAAATTTGATTGAAAAATGCACGGAAACTAACAGCTTGTTTTTTATCTAACAGACTCTGGTTGATATTAGAAACAATAAACCAGTCCCGAAAAATTATCACCATGGCAACTTGAACAACGCGGTTGTGGAAAAGTGATTCACTGAAACAAAACCAAAAGATGGTACCTCTTATTGTTTTAACATGAACGTTGTCACACAGGATGGTAAAACTACACAGATTTTACGGTGTGAGTTACTGCGATCTAGTTAATTCAAAGTACGGTTTGTACATTTTTCTCCCCACTAAGGAGTCGTTTGAAAATGGACAAATGTGTTACTTTAGTTGTTTTAGGATAACACTGAACGACAATTTTGATGATCATCGAGATTATGCGGTACCTCAGATTTTCATTTTACTATTGAGAACCTGATTTTTGCTACCTTAACTCAAATTATCCATGGTTATTTTTATGGTACAAGTGATGTGTACACAAATTTTTGACACCTTTTCACTGTTTCTAATAACGAAGTTCAGCTTCTCAACGTTCTTGTCTCACTGTCAGATCTAATCATGTTGAAACCTTTAGACCTACAGTTGTAATGAGTAATAAATATATCTGTCGTCTCATGCATAATTTTCTTGAAACTGTCTACTGGAAACATACATCAACTTTGCTGTTGTCTCGTGTTGAACTCAACAGAAATTCTGATGACGCTTGTCAAAGAATGCGGAAGTGAGACACGATTGGAGAACGAACTGATAATTCGGGAAGGTGACATCGGAGACTGGTAAGCTAGAACATACGGACAATCATTGTATTTTTGAACAAAGAGCACGAACAAACCTTTGTGAGACGGACAGTGAAAATTACGGAGGTTGTCATAGGCACGCTTGCTCAATTCAAAATAGCTGACGTCCATGCTGTTGTTGTCAGCCATTCACACCGTCTCTCAGTTACGTCTAATTTTGTTCAGTCTTGGTTTGACTCAAATTTATTCCTAGTGAAATGTAGTCAACAGAGGCTGCTGGACGCTTAGGTTTCCGCTTGTTTACCATCCTTGGTATATAGGTTGTAAACGTTTTATCGTCAACCACAGTGACATCCTCAATGCGTAGATAATAAAACGTTTAGGTTTAAGCTCGGAGGTTTGTGGAGTCTGATGAGTGTCTGCTCTAATATGCAAACGTGATTTGGCTTTTTGACTTGACTTCCAGTTTGTTACCTCCATTTGCCTATGGATTTTTGGCATGCAGTTTGATTGATCACTTCCTAAATTTGTTGAACTTTGACTGGAAATCTGATTGGTTGGTTCTTGTCCTTTATGTTGGTAGGTCACATTTTCGTTTTTGGACTTCGATCTGATTGGTTGTCCATTTTTCACATTTGATCACCGATTGAATCCGTTCACGTTGCTTTGTTCATTTATGACAGTATTTGGACGTGACTCCTTTTACACTTTATCACATCTGTGGTCCATAGTGGCTCATAGATTTTGTTTAACTTGATGTGTTTGTTTATCGGGTCGTTTATTGAATACCACGTTTCAAAAAAATTCTTTTTTGTATTTAACGTATGTTTGAATAGGGATCTCTACGGTACTCGGGTTGAATGTGTGCTTTGTCTGGTCCTCATGAATGAAGATAAAGGAGGACTGATCGCACCTTTTGATGGCTAATTCCCGTCCATGGTATGGTGGTTTTGAAAGCGAAAGTGCATTTATGTCGCTCGATTCCTGATTATTTTGGCGCTTTCACTGCTGTGAGTATGGGTTGTGTCTTAGCTACAACTTCATTTAATTTGTATTTGTCAGTAAATCTGGCAGCTGCTCTTCAGATCCCTGAGGACGAGCGCTTGTTGAATATTCGATGTTAAGGTGCCCAAAGCCGGCTACATGTATGCTGTTGCAGACGACAGTGCACTGTTTACAGACAGTGAAGAGGGACGGTAAAAATGGATGACTTCCCTCAAGACGGCAACATCCAAATTTGGTTTTTTTGTTAACACAGGTAATGCATTTTCTTACTTTCAACGTGCTCAAGGCAAAAGTGATGTGCTTACACCTGTAATCTACATCAGTGGAGACATGTTGGATAGTCGAGCAGACTTCCATTACTTGGGTGTAAGTTTGCTGACAGACATGTCTGTGGGTTGTTGGTTGTACGCTAGCTTGGCGAAGGCTACCGTTGATTTCGAACATCTTGAAACAAGTGTCTGGAAGAATCCCAAACAGACCATGAAGTCAAATCTTCTTGTCTAGCCTGCGGTGGTGCTGTTCATGTTGTTGTACGGTAGTGTAACTTGGACACTGTAGCAGCGGAATGTGCGGCATCTGAGCTGTTTTCGTCTACAATGTCTTTGATGCATCTTGGGTATCTGATGATGGGACATGGTTCTGAACACTGGCGTTGAGCGGCCGTGAGTACAAGCGCGTCTTATGCAAAACTGCTGGGTTGCTCGTTTCGTGTCGGACTGATTGCCATGATGAATACAAACGCGAATGCGCTAGCTACCTTGGGTTGATAAGTCACTGAGATACTCATAGCACACCTTCAACGAACAGACGGTTTGTACATCAGGTATGATCAGGTTGTCAGTTATATGTTCACACATTCGCATCAACCAAAGTTGCTCTTGGTATGTTAAATCCCATGTTGTCTTTTGCAGGGAGTTGAGTACTGTTGACTGTACCATTTTTTATCCTCTGCGCTGTTTTGTGCATTTTATACTGGAGGTTTCGTTTGGTTTTTGCTTCAACCAACAACCAACGAAGGCTTCCACTTCTAATCCTCCCGATTTCGAGCATTCAGGTTTACGCTTACTACGGGATGTATGAGTGCAACCGCAAGTGATTCAGCGCAAGCCACTTGCGGTAAGGATAATCGACAACCGTTCTATTGGCTTCGGTCATTGTGACAGGCTAATGCGTAGCGGATACCACGAACCATGCCTGTCATCATCACACATTTGCATTGCACGAATCACATGGCTATTGCACTGTATTCATCCTGGCTACTTTTGGCTTTGTTTGTACCGATTAATCCGTATACATGTGTCGTATTGTTATGTTGTATGCTTGCAGCAAGAATACTTTTTTGAACTAAAGTCAACAACAACAAGCTCAAATAGTCAACCTATTAGCAACTTGATTGAAAACTTAAGTTGACTCACTCACTTCTGTGTTTTGTAGCACAGTCTGTGCCCATTTGGTAAATAAAAAACCGTTATGTTCATACCGGTATGTTTCCAGGTGCTGCCTGTAAGAATTGAAGTTTTATTTAATCTGTGGAGATTTGTTACGAAATTCTGCTGTTACCTCTGACCTAACCTTTTCATACAGACGCCCACAATTCATCTGAACACTTTATCTGTCTGTAAGACAATGCAAGTGGATGCTAGAACTTTGCCTACACAACATGGCAACAACAATTTACTACTTTCACAGCCAACATGCTTAATCGCTAAATGCTCCTCCGATTACTTCAAGGCATCACGACACTAAGATACAGATGCCGGAAATCAATAGTATATTTTGCATGAAATTCTGTAAGAGGAAGCTTATGACTATCAGTGTCTGCATGTTAGCAAAAGCAGATGTCCACGACGATTATTTTGGCAAAGGTATAGAATAAGCGAGTGTTACAGTCCGTTTGTTTTGTACTGGGTGGCATATCTAACTAAGCCAACGGTGATCCTTCTGGCAATCATCTAATTTTAGACAATGAGTACATTCGCAACTCATCTTTGTGTTATTTTCCTTGTTGAATGTCTCCCGTGATATAGACTAAATAATACTTGTTCATTTCTAAGTGTCAAAAGGCACCATTATTCTGAAACACGTTTTTATTTACGATTACTGTAATACAACTTGAAATAATTCTTCTTTGTGTGTTGGTGATCACACCGGAAAAGTTGCACGCGATAGCCAGCACAAAGATTAGACTGGAATCATCAATCTGGTGGAGCTTACGCAACCTATATGTATACGGAAACCTATCCTAGCATAAATCCTGTCAAAGTATATAAAATCTGTCAAATCCAACAATTACCTATTTTCAGTAAAGCACTGAAACAGCTTTAATGCACAGAATGTTCGATACATTTGTCGAAATTCTACAATACATTGAATATTTGTCTACTGCCAATATATTTGGTATTTCTTCACATCAGCATGTACATACTACTCTCGGGTTCAGCCAGTGTGCACCAGTCATGTGATTTAGACCAAGAAAGAGAGGAAAAGTTCTCCAAATTCGAAAAGCCAACTACACCTTTGTGTGATAACAAAATTGCAGCCACAGAGCGTCCGAGTTTCTCCTGTGCAGAACGTCTAGGAGAGATCATATCGGACTTCAACGAATTAGGACCGTGCGTTGGAATTCTCCGTAAGTAATTCTACATTGTTTTTTCTGTCTTTTCGTCCTGTGAATGTTGTGTCACTACATAAGTTTAATTGATTTATATCGTAGGGTATACCGTCACCAATATTCATAGTGTCCATTCATTGTTCTGCCTCATGTACACATTGGGTATGACATACATGTATCACGCAGAGCTAGCCTAGTTGCTCCTCATCCATCTGTGGTCTAAATAAACCCTCTGACTGTCTTCAAACCAAACTTATGCGATGGGGTTTCCGCTCACCCGCTAAAACGTTACTACATTCCAAAGGACAGAAAGAATAGGCAGAGTGGTAGGCAAAGAAGCGAAGTAAGATAAACTCAGGTGACTTGCACAGACTGTAAAGGTGCTTGTTGAACATAGTACAGAAGAAAGCGTTGATTACAGTTCTACGACCTTCATATCGTTTCTGGTAAGGATTCGTCTGAAAACTTGGGAACCAATCAAACTTGATTGCAGCTTTCGAATTCAGATAGACCTTCCAAACAACCCCTTCGGTAAAGAAGTTTTAGACTTAAATTTTGCCTTCGTTTTAATCCCATCAGTGACGTGCAGTCTACTCAAACCCAGGAGTTGAAATTCCGTTCATCTTCTCGTGTGACAACCGTACGGATACAGACGCATTCATCTTATGTGTGTGAAGCTACTGAATTGTAATGCATAAACTGTGGGTGACATCTGCTTGCGAGTAATGCTTAAAGTACTCGATCATTATGAGCGAAGACAAAATAAACCGTCCCGTTAATTTTGACGGATAGCACAAGCAACTATAATTGAACGTTTGGATATGATGAGTAAGCCGTGTCTGTTATGAAGTCAGTCACACTCAGCAGTCGACAGTTGTTCCATATGAAAGAGATGAAGAGGTATATTAGTGAGAGTGAGATTAATAAACTTACTATTAAACATGTCGCCATTTGCCAACATGACAGCTAAAACATTACTTCATATATATATTTTTTCACACTTGTAAATCTCCCGAGCATTAATTCCCCGCAAAAATTAAAACCAGGCGAGTAAGTGCATGGTATAACCATGTAGTAAACAGATAAGAATGCTAGTTCCGATATCAGCTACTGACTGTCATGAAACTGGTTAAAAGGATGGTTTTCGAGATTCCCCACTGAAAGATTATCTGTGGAATTTAGCTTACCTTAAGAACAAGTATTCTCTTCCTTAAAATCCATCTTTCTGGTTAGTGACAACAACTTCACATTCGTTTGTTTACTCTCTGGCTGGTGAAATTAACGTAAAACCTTTTTTGCCAATTCATTAATGACTTGTATCACGATCTTCCATAATTCTGGCTACTTTGGATCAAAACCGCAGAAAGTCAATAACCTCGTTTCATGGCAACACATTACTCTTGACTTATGATGTCCACCTGATAGGGTAAATAAGCTACAAATGTTGACTGTTCAGCGCAGACAAGACACGGTTTTTTTTTACACAAGCTCGGATCCAGTGTATCACCGATTAATTGTACAGTCAGGAACAGTTACCATCTCGTTCACTGCACGATTCACTAACAGTGTGCAACCATGAAAGATACCAATTTCTACAATTATCAGATTCTGGAGCTATTTTTGGAGAAGTTGCTTTGATAGAAACGTGCCGTCGTACCGCCAGCATCGTTGCCGTATCGGAGACGTCGACAGCTTTATCATCGACGAAGTCAACGGAGTGTGACCAAGCTGAATCAGGACATGATGTCATCTCACCAGGAGTAGCTGTTCAGCTAGTTGTCATTTCTCGAACTCTGTACGACAACACAGTGCGTTCGGCTCTGGAACAACAGTTTCGACAGAAAATGGATTTTGTTAATCGAGTGTCTTATTTTTGCCGATTGACGTCCAGGACCAAAAAGCAGATTGTTTTGGGTTTGGAACTTCAAACATTCGAATTCGGTACACACATCATATCCTCTGGTTCTCCATATCGTGGCATATATTTTCTGTTACGGTGAGCCGATAACTAACTTTCCGGGTAACTGAGGTAATAACAGTTTTTCAGTTACTTTGACTGAATGTTCAGTCAACTGCTTCCACTGTACTATTTCGTCACGAGCGTAGGAAGTACTGTTTGCATTCTAAGAGATGGTTTCTAATGGTAATAGCACCGCGAAACCTCATAAGTAAACGTTTAAAGTCAGCGTGATTCGAAACGAATCCGGGTACTTGTGTCATCTTGATTTAGGCAATGAGAAGACGTAAATCGTGTGATGTTCTCCGGAGTAACGTTTCGTACATTCTGATCACACATGGACATGTAACTAATCTCAAACATTAAGATAAGGTTCCGTAGGATGGAAAGAATGGTTTAAGGGGCTAGACAGACAGACACGGAAATGAAGATTAGACAAACGTGGGTGTTGTTTACCAGGGCAGCCAAAACGTCAGCACAAACTGTTTGTGAACACACAGAGGGGAATATTGACGTCGGATAACCAAAGCCTCAGCAAACTGGAGGGTGCGTTTCCAGTGACTTCGAGAAATCACAGAGAATACGTCACAAACCTTGACTGTGTGTCCTCTTTGGATTGTGTGTATTGTTATTGATGACGTTGGATGCCGTCCGACGGCCTCTATGCACGCGCCTGGTGTTTCTAGTCGTGTTTCCAGCCACTTGGGAACATACTCCTTGATACGAAAAGCTAGCTGTCGGTTTGTCCTCCCTACGTAGTTCATGCTGCAACTATATGAATAATTGTATAAACAATGGGATGTGACAGACGTAGGTTGCTTGTTTGCGGTCGATGAGACTGATAAGGCCTTAGTTTGCTGCGTTATACATAGTTTCACAGCGTTATAAGACCTGGATACAGCAGCTGTCAGACGTCTTTTTATCATTGTTGACCAGCCGTCCCCTAGAAAAGGGAGTTCTAAGTTCACCACCTTCTTTGGTACCGTTGTTTCTTGTATCCTTGGGGTAAAGACTGCTATATCTCTTGATAAATTGCAACGGGTACCCGTTGGTCTACAGCGTATCTCTGAGTGTGCCTAATTCTTGTAGTAGGTTATCATCTGTGCATAGCCTCCGCGCTCTGTGAAAAAGCGTTCGAACAAGGCTTCTCTTATTCTGCTCTTGACGGAAGCTTCCAGGTAGGCTTTCTGTACAGACAGTAAACTTGTGTCATCTTTTCATTTGAAAACTTATCCATTTAAATTTGAGGACAATTGTGTTTAATTTACCATATAGTATGTTTTAACCTAACTGTTTGCAGAGTAACAAAGTACGTCGTTACTATGGCATTGTGAAACAAGTTATCTGCTATCAAAATGTCTTGGATTTTATGTTTTCCTATCGTTCAAAATTATTTATGCATTTACTCTTGGTTGTATTCAATTCCCATTCCAGTGGAGAACTGGCAGTATCGATCAAGTCAGTTCCAACGTGCTGGCATATGGAACACAAATTCAACAGAATGGAGGTACAACCTCACAGCCAACAAAGCGTGTTTCTTCTACGGAGCAGTGCACCAAGCAGACCAGATCAAACAGGTAGGCCATGTGTTGGACACATCTAACTAGTAGGACAGGTGAATGAACACGTGCACATTGGAATTTGAAATATTTCTTCTAATAATCGTCCTTTTATAAGAAGCCCACC
Organism: Paragonimus heterotremus; assembly: GCA_013368495.1. Lineage (NCBI taxonomy): Eukaryota > Metazoa > Platyhelminthes > Trematoda > Plagiorchiida > Troglotrematidae > Paragonimus > Paragonimus heterotremus. Next base: position 59,621 of record LUCH01001990.1, on the reverse strand, counting down.
TGTAAACAGCTGACATTAAGAACAGGTTTATACTAAATTGATACAATTGGTGAATTTCATCCTACCAAAAATTTAACTCATTTTTGCTTAGGTTATCATTTTTTTGCAATTATTTATACAGCATAACGATTAACAAAACTGAGTAACTTGACTATCAAACCGATTAAATCAAGAAAGATCAGTATTAGGTTTTGTGAACAGTTAGTTAACCATCGGATCTGAATAGGCTGCCACTAACAGTCTATTTTATTTGTTTGTCAGAAGTGCCTTCCAGTACCAAACAATCAGCCATTTCGAGGCAGCGATAAGTTCACCAGGACGATTTATTACAAGGGGAATAAAGCTATTTAACAAATACTGACTTACAGGTCCTAGCTTTTTCTTTTTCTACTCTCATTCGTTAGAGTCGATTCGTCAATTTATGGCTGGTTTACAAATTGGCGTGCATCCACCACTACCCCCTGAAAGATAGCGAGAAAATTTTGTGGGCAGTCGGCCCCAGGGATTACATATGAAGTGGTGGACAGTCGAATCGATCTTGTTAGATCTAAATAGCACCGCATACGACTGGGACTCGAACCCAGGACTCGTGAGTAAATAGCACAGAAAACAATCGCCATAAAATGATAGTCCATACACATCCTCTGGAACTAGGGGTCCCGGTCACTGGAATTCCATGGAGTTAGGTGATTTACTGTTACGGACGCGTTCCCGTTGTTGCAGATAGTCGATGTATTTTGTCCTAACGCGTGCTTATTTGTCTTACCAGTCATTGGTGGTCTGATTAAATTGGATCAATAGGTTTCTACTTTCTGATTGGTTGTTTGTCAGACTGGTCATGATTATGGGTAACATGTCACATTCGTTTTGGTCACCCACTGATTGGCAGAAGTCCAGTGTACGTTCTCGAGTCTCGTGTTCTGACTTCGCACGGCTAGTCGGGTTATGATAGTTACTTTCCTCATCTGGTGCACTTTCTTTCCTCCAACCGTTTTTGATGGCTTGATAGACTAGCAAGCATTTGCCACGGTCACAGAATGGGTTTAGAAAGGTTTCGGCAAGCTTGTAATCCTAGTGAGCACTAGCGGAAAAAGGTGCTCCCCACTCTAATGTAAAGTACAGGGGTTTCTGACCTATGATTACGAGGTTTACCCTCAAAGGATACGTGCAGTTCCCCCTGGCAAATGTGGTTCCGATGAAAACCAGCTAAGCGAAAGCAGCTCCTCATCATTCTGTCAGTGGGCACTGGTGTCAACTATTTTCTAAAGTTTGTTCTGCTTTAAAGATAAAGTGAAAACCAGATAACTGAACTATCATGCTGTTTGTCGGGGTCGTACGCTTACTTCGTTGATCCGGTTCAGTACGATCAAATTCGGAGAACACCATTTTTTAAGCATGTGACAGAATCGTTTCCAGTCGTCTGCTAAGTTCTGTCGACCCAAGATGCTTCGCCTGTCAGCATGGTTGTAGCCGGCAAGCGGATTGACAACCGATTGGTTTACCCTTGTATATTGTCTCACGAGGTATCGGTTTTTTACTATTTTTTCTTCACCGTTGGCTAAACGATTGCTTGAGAGTACTAAACCCGGGCTGTCGGTTACAGTGACAAGTATCGCCGTTGGTCCGTCTAGGTTACAGACTACCGTTCTAAATGTCAGTTTTTGGAGTTCCAACATTGGCTTTTTGATTCAAGAACTGTGGAAAACATATTTCTACGCAGTGTGAAAATAGCCAGTCAAACTTTGTCTTATATGTTAAGTCCATTTTTCGTTTGTAGGAAGACGTTTTCAGAAAACTGTTCTGCTTGGATGTGTGAGCCTGTATCAATTTGAAATGGCTGACATCGAATGCAAAATGGTCTTGGGTTTACCTGTTTATGCGTGAACTCATGAAATGCAACAATTAATCTAATTTCCACGCAAACGAACCTATTCCGTGTATAATTCCAAGGCTGTGTCGGGACAAAATAGTTTGGGAAACAAACCTAATTAATTATAGGTATTTCCCCTATACATCCTAGTTGTGGCACGTTCGCCAGTTTACCTGATCATCTGGTAGTGAATATATATACTAAAATCATACTTATTACCAGCTCTAAATAAATGTTTTACAAACTATCCCATTTCATATGTGTATACATAACAATGTCGTAAGTCAGTCATTCGGAATTAAAAATAATTTAAGTATATGAACAAGCTAAACATTAAACTCTAAGTCATTTCATTTACTAATGACTGTTAGGTTCGGAAGTCTGTCGGATAAGAACTCGTGAACAGTAGATATTCACGTTCATATCCGCAAGATCCATTCCAGTCCACGTGTTTGTAAATGGAACATTTTGCTCGCCGTACTGGAGACTTCACATTGTGTGTAACTGAAGAATTGTAGTGATCATACTATGGTCAGTGTACATTGTTGTCAGAATTACCTGTCAAATGATAACACGGAGCAAACATGCTGAGATGTATTCATTCAGTCGCACAGCCTACGGAATTTATCACTTCCAATACATCGACTTTTTATATTGAGGATTATGTCTGTCACGTATGTGACAGCAATGTTGCTGTGGACCTTATTAAGTTATCTGTCGAAATTACTGATAGTTCGTTTTTTCAACTCAGACTCTCGAGTGAATTTTTTTTTCAAATATTGTGTGATACTCGAGCCTTCCATCTGCGCACTATACCGTACACTACAAGACTGTAGGACGTTGAGCTGTTCCAGTGTGTTTCTTGGAGGCAAAGTTTTTTCTTATTTTAGCATGTGGTCCATGATTTACTCTTCAGGACAGTATCTGAACAGGTGCTTGTGACAGTCAGGTGCACTGAAGGCTGCCGAGATTGACAAAATGTCCAGTTTGGCCAAAATTACTTATGTGCTCTTGTCAGGATGCATGAGCACTGGTGTCGTAGCTAACATGTTTGTTTCAGGCATATGGTGGTCGAAGTCCAATTTATTCAGCACACAGTGTCGGTAAACACTAACAGCAGTAGTACTCAAATGGACTGCTAACATTTTAATTGGTTTTCTTGGTTGTGTAAAATATTGCCCAATGTGCCGTCGCACTTTACTGTCAAAAATACTGCACCAACAAGCCTTTAGCCAGCCTGCCTGTACACGTACGTGCTTCCGCAAGCTATACTCTAGTTGTTTTGTGTTTCAGGCACATCGTGTATGGGTGACTTGGAACTTCTACTCGGTTGCCATCCCTACATATTTTCTGCGCAAACCACCACAACAACTTCAGTGATGTATATGAATAAACGTAATGCACAACGCCATTTTCTTGGTCACAATGTTCGGCGAGGAGGTAAAGTCCCTATGATGGTTCGTTTGATGCAGTGCGGGCTGTGTGAAGAAGCGATTACTCGAATGGAATGCCGACTAACCCATATGCCGCATATGTGCACACCGCTGATGCACAACTGCTTAACCAAACTGGAAACGATCCACAAAAAACAACTCGATCTTTTGAAACCATATTTTGAGAACCTCAAGAAGTTGTTCGAGCCACGTTCAAAAGCTAGGATGCATACTTGGAGATCTGTCACTGGACATGACTATAGGAGATCGACGACTATGAGCAGACCCAGCGGAAATACCAGTATCTACAAAATACACACGAACGTGCCGAAACACAGATTGTCTCATATTAGGCTAAAAAGCGACAAAGATAACTCTATCGATCCGACAGAAATAAAAGAATTGGAAAAGGGTTTAGACGTTGAAAAGGAAAAGGTTTCAGAACTCGGATTAAGAAGGCCTCAAGATGGAACGAATGCCACACTGAAATCTGAAGCCGATAACACAGAAGCTTCTTGTTTCATCTGTGATCAAGAATTAGAAAAGACGACCTCCTTGAAATCGGACGTTAGAATCAGTAAACTGAGACGGAAGCACGCTTTAAACGATCGCATAAATCTGGATATTATCTCGACTGGTCAGCAACGTACATCATCCCGAGGCGCTTCTACCGTACCACTCAGTCAACTGCTGAGTTGTGAACTTAGTTTGGAAAAGGCACGTACAAACGTGATCCGTGAGCAGATTACACAATTTCTACTTGACATCAAACCATTTCAAGAACAATCAACTCAATCCTCAAATCGTCCCGTGAGTAAAATAAGTTTTGTGTCTAAATATTCGGATTGCAATTGCCGAAACCAGGGAAGCCATTTTGGCAAAAGTCTACTTAACCTGGTCTCTGTTTTGCACAATAGGAGAGCATTATCACACCATCAGTAATTTTCTAAATGCGTCATTTAACAGTTGTTCTCTGAGTGCTTTTGGTTGCCAATTGATTAGCTGGTCACTCACCTCATGATCTCCGCTAGCGACAATGAACATATATTAGAGCTTAACACTGACGCCTGATTGTCAGTCGGCTATGATATCTGTTAAATCGTCAGAAGATACGAATTATGCGTTCAGGTATCCTAGTCTTACGCACGGTCTGGGCTGGATATATGTATATATATCGAAAGGGTTCGACTGGAAAGTCTATGGGAATGCGACAGCTGCGATCAATTTTGGGTGATGTTCAATTTGAAATATATATATATCTTAAAATGGGCAGAGGGCAGAAGACTCTACGTAAATAAATATACTGTTATCAAACGTGGTTCTACAATTACAATAATAAACAATTTAAATGTACACCAACTTATGACCAGGTTTACAAATGCATATAACAGTGCAGCAGTAACGTGACAAACCGTCCAGTTA
>LUCH01001990.1:42437-52598 GCA_013368495.1 Paragonimus heterotremus | reverse complement strand
ATAAGTTATCTATTGCTTCCACCAGTGGCATATTAGTAAACAGAGAAGTTACGTCAAGAGAACACATGATGTTATTGTTGACCAGAGTGTCACGAACTGTATTCACGAATCCGAAGGTATCTCGCAGACTATGAACACAAATTTTCCTCTGAACTGGCTCCAAGATCTCTGCAAGCCATTGTGCTATGGCGTGATACGGTGAAGTCTTCATATCCAAAATAGGGCGCAGATGGCAATTAGGTTTGTGAATCTTTGGTAGTCCATAGAGCAGAGGAATAATAGTACCCGTGGGCCTCACAATTTCATATTGGGCAGTCGTTATGGCATCTCGGTCTTTCAGTCGTTTCCGGTTACTAGTTATCTGCATCTCTATTGCCAAAGTTTTATCCTTTCTTTGGACATTTTGTTAAACTTAGTAGCGTCCGCAAGAATCGCTTGCATGTTGTTTACATAGTCTGATTTGTCAGATAACACCATTCCAGCACCTTTATCCAGTCGTGTTGATAGGATATCCTGCCGATCCCGAAGTGCAGGAAACGCTTCATAATGTCTACCATTTACTGGTGTTTCTCAATACTTTTGACAATGTCGATACTGACAACGTACACTAACCAGCTCAACCTCGAGCTCTTCTAGTGTTTCTTTTGAGGTGGCAACTAGCTGACTGGTTTGACAACAGAATTTGTCAAATTGAACTTCCAGCTCTAATCAATCATAATTACAACGTGAAATGCGAAGTTTCGGTTTAATGATAGAACCTCTGGTTCCGTAGTAATAAGAGAAACAGAAGAAAAGTTATGGATTTACCGTTTAGTGTGGGTGGGGAACGATGTATGCGTCTTCTGTCGTTTCTTCTGTGTCAGTCTGTCCACGACTGAACTCACAAAACTATTGAACAACGAACGCTTTTCCTCTTGCAAATCATCAAGCACGTGTGTTCGTTGAGCAGTATTCTTCTCTAGTTGTGTGGTCTTCGACCTCACTGTGTCCAACTGACTGCAGGTAGGACGTTTCAGTGGCAATCCGTCCGGGTGAATACGGCTTCTACGTAATTTTATCCAACAACACTTAGAATTAATGTTAGTTCGTATACAGTCATTCAAAAATCCGATTTTAATTTTTGTCTTAGCAAGCATGATTATAAAACTTAGTAATCGATTGAGGTGCATCAATAGCAGCGAGTCGTTAGGACGTTTGACTATTTTAAAAATTCCCATTGTTTCATAGAACACAGTGTAGCAACCGTATGTTTTCGACAAAATCTCAACAGGCTGTTGCAGTTGTGAAAGAAAATAAAACTAAAAACGTTCAAATGCGAAGCTTGGTATTATTCAAAATTCAAACTACCTCAATTTTGTTTGTGGGCACCGACTGGATGTTAACTGCCTGATGAGATTTTATGGAAAACATGGTTGCTACACTTCATGTTCTATGACTCAATGGGAATTTTCGAAATGTATTTTGTATGTCACGATTGATTCAGCGTCAAGTGTCAGTGTTAGTAATACATGTTCACTGCCCAACAGTGATGTTGGTGGATACCAACATGAGCCATTTGATACATCGTGCCAGAAAAATCAACTCCCTGGGTCCTTTCGGAGATTCCCCACGAGAGAACGGGATGGGCGGGTGACTGAATTTAAGTGTGTAGTTTCTGAGCTAGCAGCGTGTCTCCACAGCTAAGCTAGTACAGCACTTGTCGCCTTAGGTATGCTGTCTCTGTCACTAGTTCGAACCCATTCGAGGTCCAGAATTTTTGCCATTGGGGCTCTCTCAAGTGAATATAGTGACTTTCGGTTAATTTATCACACAAAGGAACTGCCAAATACTAACTAATTGTTTGAGGTTGCAATATAACTACCTATATGATGCGGTTTATCACAGCATTTTTTGAAACTCTGAAAAGGCGGCAAAAACCCAAAGTTATTATGTAGACATCGGCAATTCACCCTACGTTTGACTTGTCTAGTATCTTTAAGTTCGGGTGGGGTTTACATGCATCATTCTACTCGGCTCCTTTGGCTGGAGCTTTGTCCAAAGAGGAGGAGAGTACGGAAAAGTAACAAGCATCTGACCTTCAAAACCGTTTGTTTTAAAACATTAAAGGTCGAGGCATCTATTAACCGCGGCTACAAGCAGACGACGGGGTACTATTTGTGGACCAGGTTGTATAAATCAGGCTGTTTCTTTAAAGTTATCATCATCTTGCTGCACTGCACATTCTCAATTTACAGATGGCTAGCTGAGATGGTCCGATTAGTCACCGTCTTCCCCAAAAATCCCAGACTAAAGATTAGGTAAGTCAGGAGACACTCATCCAGCAGATGCAAAGCGATTATAATTCCTAACTCTTTCGTTTGGCAGTTCATCAGCTTGCTATTTCACATATTGTGCAAGTGAACTGTAGAGTGCTCCACAAATAGTTTAAGGAGAACGGAGCGTACTGGCATCCTCATTGGATAAATTACCCTTTAAACATGAGGTACTTTTACGGTTTGTGTAAGTGAACTTGATCGGTTCTGACTATCAAAAGCCTGACTTCCAACCTCCGAGTGTTCGCTCGCTATCATCACCTAATCAGTGCAGCTGAATGCAAACGTCAGCGCTCAAAGACACTAACATTTTTGACATTCTGAGTGTTTGATAGCCACATTCCGCCCTGTATAAAGATGTTTGTCTAGCCGTGGTCCTACGAATTCGATTTATACGGTTAAATCTATCGCGGTGTTGCCGTTTTGGGCGGGATCACACCATCTGTGAATAACAGCTACGTAGTCTACTTGAGACCAGGTTTGACCATATGAGGGACTGTGTCACTTCAAGTATTGGGACAGACTGTCTGGATGTGGTACAATCGAAACCCGGCAATAGTGTTCCCATCAGTTCCGGTCAGCAACGCTTTTAAGTGGAGTGACCATGTTGGTGGGAGTAATCATGAACTTAAGAAATGTACACTATATACCTCCTTCAGATTTTGGCTTTAAATAATGCGAACGCCAAATATCTCGAGCTAAATTCCAAACTGCCTAACAAAAATTGCACGCTTGTAAGAAATTTAACTATCCTTGTTTACTACGTTTTGCTGAAACGCAGAAGGAGTAGGTATCATTTATTTTTCTGTTGTAGTCTCGAAGTAGTTTGTTGGGTTTTATTTACGCATCTACCCATATAGCATGAATAGGCCGACTGGCTGACGGCGTGTTATCACAGTACGCGAAGATTCACATTGCCAGACCGTGACTCACGTTGATGGTTTACTGGTTAGTGCTGAATGTCTATTGGGTTGACGTGGCAAACGTTGGGACGTCTTATCGGAAACCACAGTTGGCATGCATTGATGAGCACATGTGTTTGCCCGTGAAGTGGCCCGTTATTCTTAGCGCATTTTCATAACGCGTGCGGTCAGTCACCCGATAGGTTAACGCTGCTGGTGTAGTAGAGCGATTTCGTCTCCATTGTTTGATGGTGATCCGCTTTTAATGGGTCAAAACTTCTCACTTGAACGTGTTTGTGCTTCGTGCAGAAGATCGGGTGAAGCTTTCAGTGAGGTTGTCTTGGGAATATCTCACTGGACAGACTTAGATGTTTAGGTCATGTACTAAGGATGCTAGATAGTCGTCTACCACACCGAACAATCTGCGTGGACACTGCGGTCGACTGGAGTAAGGCCCGAGATGAACAGATGATGACCTGGATTACAGAGATGAAATCGTTCACCAAGAGGCTAGCCACTGTAGTTCGGGTTCGCTTCCCGGACTGGGGACCTCGCGACTCACAGGGTCGGTGGCTCGATAGTAGCTAATCGGGCTCAGTAATGTGAATGTTGTTACTTGATTGGGTTGACCATGAAGTGAGTGTACTTACTGACGCGGGGCGGTGAAAGCCGTAAGGAAGCTGTCTTGCTGATGACGCCTTACTTTCACTTATAACTCAGTTGTTTGTTTGCAAGATGTAGGCACCTTGTTGTTGAATGTCTGAATATGGACTTAGGTATTTTTAGCGATTAGATCCCTCCCCATTCTTTTTCCTTTCCTCTTCCAGTACGGGGTTTATTTTTCTTCATAGTCGTGTGGCGGTGAAAACTACTGATGTCTGTGATGATGGAGGCGATATTCCCTGATAGTGTCGCGTACTGTGACAGACCACTGTTACAGAGATCTATTTTTGGCAGAGTAGATCTGCTATTAATGGAGAGGTGTTATCAGCGATGTTCAATGTGAGTTACCACCACAGTTGGTACTCAGTACAGAACTGCACCAGCTGTCCACCTTTTTCTGTTTGACTTGACGTTTGATCGAATTTACTACTAGGCTGCCAACTTGCACCACCGAGCCGGCTGACATTGGCAAATGACTGCAAATGACTCTAAGAGTACACAATTTTCTAGTAGGAATTATTACGTAAGCGATGACTTAGATACACCAGGTTCCCCTTCTAAAACCACGCAAACCATCCTGCAATTACCTGACGACCGCAATGAATAAAATTTTATGGGTCGTTAAACGAGGAACTCGAAACGAAGTATCGTGTTTCGTTTTTGCGGTCAGTAGACCGGAATCTATTAATCATGAAAGGCCATTACTTTCGAAGCAGCTAAACAGTGTAAGTTCCTTCGGTTATTAGTAAAGTATTCAGTCGGTTTTGTAAATTTAGACAAATGAACCAGAAAATAATGGCCCAGAACTACTACCACACCGTCATCAGAGATGGTGTATGTTATCTGTAAAGTAAAACCGGTTTGTACATATAAAACATTTATGTGACTCCTGTTAAGGTCATCGATTTCTTTTTTGCTTTCAAGATTCCTTTCCGTTTATCACAGCCCTCCACTCGACCGCTTCAGTTGAGTACAGCCACACAAGCAAAGTCACCAAGAAGACGATTGCCGATAGGATTTTGCAGTTGGTTTCCTGGATTTTGACAAAGATTTACAGAAACAACTGCTATCTCACTTACAGTCAAGTTGTTTGCATACTGTGTAAAAATACATACATCATCGCGTGCGTATATTATCGCATACCTCATTTACTGTAGTGTATATAAAAATGTTTATCATTATCCTGTTTGTTTAAACCTCAAAACCGTTCGTACTGAGCGGATTAGAGAGAGTACTTCTATCTTTGACTCATTGCATACCACTGTTAATACGCACTACATATCGTTCTCTCAAGACGCATTTTCTGGAATCGATTGACAAAAACAAATAGAACTTAGGCAGATTACAGTATAGCGCAAAGTGACCCTGATAAACTGAGACGATAAGCCTACGTCTTATCACTCTGCTAGACTAAACACCCCCGTTTCTCCTAAAGTCTTTCTAAGCAAGTAAAATTTAAAGCTACCCGGACGAAACAAACTGAGATGTGACCTGGACTGCACGACCCAGCCGATCTTGGGCTTCGTTCGAGTGAGTTGATTTTTACGATCTTCTTGTCTCGTTTTACCTGGATACGTTCATAACGCCGACTGTACATCGAAGATGGAGCCCTCAGTTCAAAGGTGTCAGTGAGTTCAACTTAGATCTGCAGAGGCTTGTTTCTGACACTCAGAGGGGAGAATAATGTTCAGTTCTGAACGTGCCACTCGGTTTCATCGTTGCTGTGTATTTAGGTTAACCGAAAGAACACTGTAGATAAGTCTGACATACTCACATTATGCACTGTCTGAGTTGGTAGTTAAAGCGCGTATCTTATTTCTTATCGGACTAAACTCATCCGTAAGTGAATGATGACTAAAACAATAGTCCAAGGAAACTATACACAGACCTCTAGATGCAATTCATGAACTATTTCATGAGTGTCTTTTTTTCCTATGATACAGGTGGATGAGTCCAGTCGAGTGTGAACCTAGAAATGAGGTTCAGCCGACAACTCAGTGTACTGTTAACAGCGTTCAGTTAGCGTATATCAATGACCACTAGGAAAAGGCAATTTCAGGAAGACTACTAGTCAGAGCTAAATTTAACTGCTCTTCAGTCTTCTTGGTATTCCGAACAGAATTGGTTCGGCTTGCATCTTGTCCTCGCAGGCCTTTTACAGCCCAAGGGTTAATGCCCATCACAAAAGTGGGCAGGCAGAAATGTTGTGAACAAAAAGGAACTTTGCTAGTCTAGTTGTCACTCTGGACGGTTTCGTTTGATATGGTTTTTCATTACCCAGTCGTTTTAAATTTCACCTAATACTGAGAGATCTGTTCATATGTCAGAATAACTTTGCGTATAGATTATACGCCAAAGGCTGGAAAAGCATCTCGTTGTTTACTGAACGGATAAGCGGTATTGTTCGGATTTAAAACACTTTTATTTCTGTTACTTTGCAATATCACGTGTGGTAAAACCAACACGAACTTGAATGGTATTGAGAATCATGACCAGAAAGTAAGCATACATTTCGTCCTGTATTATGTGGCAGATAAGAGTGAGTAAACTCATGGGTCGGCACATTTCTCGAGCCGTTTACTATCGATAGCATTGCAATAATTCAGCACTTTAGCTTGCCCGGTTTAAACTGTGCATATGAATACGTTTAAGCTCATTGCTGAGATCAGTTAGGTTAACACCAGACATACTAACCTAACTTAACCCAGCTTTATCTCTCAGCGTGTACTCTTTTTCTGACTGCGCACAGAATGGTTCATCATGAAAACCATACCAATTTTTCCTACTCCGAATGTGTAATGTCTAAACTGCCCATACCTTTCCATATTCGGCTGGTCGATGGGTGCGAACATATTTGGTTGAACAAGCAGCACGCATCTGTAGAGCTTGCAAGTTTATCTTCTAACAACTGGTATCTATCAGACTTCCTGGGACAGTGGTCATGAACGACAATCGATCCTGAGCTTCAATAACGGACAGAGTTAACATCAGTTTGTGATGAAAGCCTCTAGAAATTTTGCTTTGTTTGACCAATTAAAAAGTTACACTCGGTAATTTGCTGCAGTGATTTTCCTGGTTTCAATTTGGCTGGATGAATGCACTTACTACTTTCGTAAGAGGCAACTTGACTACAGTCAGAAGGATCAGACCAGATTGGATTAGCTTCAGGTGATCACCTTGGATCCGTCCCAAAGGTCTAATAGACTAACCAGCAACGGATTAACTGAATGGACAAATCAAACTGATATTAACCGTCCTGGTGTAGTCATCACTAATGAAATATACATAGTCTAAAGACATCGGCGAATGGCAAATTTTAAATGAACAGGCTACAAGCAGCTGTCGAACAGAGGAAAAGACGACCAGAGATGATACTAACCTACAACTTACGTACTCACAAAATAGACAGACTTGCGAGCGCTGTAATACACTAAAGTTCAGTTCAAAAGAATTTGCGTAATCTTTCAGCTAAGAGTTTAAATAATAGCCAGCAAAATCGCATGAAAGGAAAAACCTTGCGTCCATACCGTTCGTCAGACTAACGGTGGGTATATAGGAGGATTTACGGTGCAACTGCCTTCGTAACCGTGCGTATATTTGTTCGAAGTGAACTGAACTCTACTTCCCTTTGTACACCTTTTTCTTTATAACGTATTCAGCTTTTCCATTTCAGAATTCTCATAATTCAAGACGTATCAGTTTGGAACTATTTCGAACATCCTTCAGGTACACAAAAGTTCACCAAAAAGGGAAAGTTTAAGAGTATGGTAATATGGATAATTGATTTCAAGATAAAAATACGAGGTTCCCTTATAGTAGTGAGATAAAATGAACCGATGCCGACCAACTGATTGCTGAATCCTCGTCACTTCGAGCCTACGGCTTTCAGCTCTTCGCGAACACTAAAACAGAACATCACGTAGCGTACCATTTTTAACTATTGGAGAACTGCTGGTCTCTCACCGATACAAACGAGAGGCATTTTCAAATCTCGATATGCTGTCTGTGAAGTAATTAGTGAAAAATTTCGACAACTTTCCTTCATACAACAAAATAACACTGTAGATCTACAAGGCTCGTCTGAATATCACTCTGTACCCAGGTTTACTCGATAAGTACTGTAGTTTTTGACTAAATAGTACGGACAGTCAGCTCTTGGAAACTGAATTATGCGTTTCCGGTGGCTTCGAAAAATCACAAAGAATGTGTCACAAACATTGGCGCCTCTGTTTCTCAGGATGCAACGACTTTTTCAGTTTGCCTATGTAATTGTGGTGTTAACAGCTTGTATCCACGTGTTTTTTGGTTTGTTGTCAGATGTATGCCTCAACAATCACTAGCTCGGTTGTCCTCCAAATTACAGTTCTTTCCTGCGTTTTTTCACACTATGTTGAAGACATACCCGTTCTGAAGAAAGTTCGTTCTGTTAAACTATACAAATCATGTCATCTTTGAAATTCAACATTCCATTATACTTCAGAAGCAACCCAATCGCAAAAACCTGGGCTCCGGCTACACCCGAACCAGTGACAGAAACGGCGTGACAAGAAACGATAAACGGTCTATCATTTGACTTAGGAAGTTATAACCCGCAAGTAGGATGATGTAAGGTATACTCTGCAGAAGCATTTCGACCGATCTCATTGGTTTCGATACACGGACTATGATAAATAGGCATACACTAATTTGAATAAATTTAACTTGGGAGTGAGTCATCGGCTGCCATAAGAATAGAACACAGAGCTAGTCCCGTTCAAATGCGAATTCATGCGTTAGAACAAAAAATCACATTTTATTCAGGTCGAATACAGAACTATCAATGCAGACAGTATTGATCTAACAATCAGGCTGTTCGCCTGTTCAGTGCTAAAGAAAACTAGAGTCTCACGGCAAAAGACTGCAACTATCACTTTTCACAGAGGCTATATCATCTTCTGCTCCTAATCCGGATCACCCTGTGAAGGATTTCTCGGCGCTTTCGCTGAACAGAACTGAAATGGAAGCACTTTCGTTAAGTCCAAAGTTTTACATTCCTCCATTCAATATTTCCAATATACATGTTGAGATGCAGTCTGGGCTTTTGTGTAATCAAGTAAAAACTTTACAGTCTATGTCTAATGATGCAGCTAATTGGTAAAAGGCCAAGCTGGTCGATGCAGCGCACCAATACCACTCAAAAACTGCCTATTGAGTAAAGTGCATGTATATTCCAGTAAGCAGTTAAAAAAGGATCTGAATATTTTAAAGCTGTGTAGGGATTCCGGTGTAGTCAAACTGAATAGGGCTAACTTTATCGCCAAAATGTCACAGAGTCCAACAGATCGCCCTAAATTCCGCCTGGATGTTAGGCAAAAAGTTTTTATTATATTTGTTTAAAAGAAAATACCGAATGTCTTCGGAACTTAAGAAATAGTGGCCTGATTGATGAGGAGACCTATTGTGAACTGTCACCTAAATGATAGCAGGCATCCAAAATGTATGGCATATGGCGACCTCACACACCGGCTATACCTTTGAGATTTATACTATCGATGGTCAACTCACCATACTATAAACTGACCCAGTGGATCGTCCGACTGCTGGAAGCACTACTAGTTGGCGGCATCCGAAACGGATTGACCTGTTATAGTGACCGAAGCCAAAGGACACCTGCGCTTTAAACCGCCACCCCAAGTGGCTCGCGCTGCACCGCTTGCGGTTTCACCCACACACCACGTATCCGGTGTAAAGCTGAAGAAGTAAAACCAGTAGGTGTGTGAGTGAGGCCTTTGTGTCCAGCCGATCAATGCTGGTTAGCCAATTGAATGGTTAGCAGGAAAAGGAAACCCTTATCTCCCGGAAAATAAACAGTGAGAGAGACTGCAATGGCAAGATCTATACCAGAGAGAAAGATGTGTGAAATTTAATACAAGAAGCATTTCAGTATACGCGTGCATGCTAATGCATTCCAGAGAGGGTAAATTTGAAAACAAGAATCAGAGTTGGGCTACTAAAAGATCAGACAGACGATTCATCATTCAATACACCCACAAAGCCCAAGAAAACAGTAGGTAGGAGATCTCAGACACCCAAGTTTCTGAAAAGAGAAGGGGATTAGTTGTCAAACGACCATGGTCTTGGTCGATGTAATCACTAACAAAAACAGAACGGATATGCTGATAGGACTTACCTGAGCCTAGCTTACTCGTTGTCTCTTCGCCGACGGTGCACTATGAGTACGTTGATGACCTACTAATCCAAGGCGGCCAGCGCATTCGCGGCCGCACACATCGCAACGCCATATA
>LUCH01001989.1:59789-108378 GCA_013368495.1 Paragonimus heterotremus | reverse complement strand
CGGTGGGATCATCTGAGCTCACTGGTGCAAGAAACTGGACATCAACCGGCTACTAGCCTCAAGTCCTGTGATCTGAACTGAACTGAACTGAACTAATTGGCCCACATGGTCCATTTGGACACACATAACGCCCTATGCTTTCTATTATGCATTTTTTACTAATATGTTTCGTAATCCTACGCCGTTATTTCCGCTAATTCTATTTCCATTTTTATCATTTGTCTTAATAATTGCGTTACGTTGCTTCATATGCTACAACCGTTTTCCATGGTTCAGGCAGCGTTGCCGCATCTGCGATTCTACGAATACAAAAACACAATCATAAAACGTCTCTGAGATGTTATCTGATTTGCTGACTAATCCATCCAGTAGATAACTTTTAGATTAACTTTCGTTTTTGGCGCAATTTCAATTTCCGTGTGAAATGGCACCCACCACTACACCAAGGAAGATTTCGTTAGTTGTTCCGTTTTTAGTGTCTATTTCATTAACAGAACACACGGTGAATCGCTTTATCATACTCTTGGCGTTCCTCGTGGAGCTCCAGAAGAGGATTTGAAAAAGGCGTATAAAAAGGTATGTTTCCATTACAGCCAGTTGAAAGAACATTTACATACTAGTTTAGTAACAATCGCACTGCGTACGTGTGTGAGGACTTACTTGTAAATAATTGTCCGGGTGTGTTTTTATTTGCTCGTCTACTCTTACTTGAAAGCCGTCTAAGATACCTGTATACAAATAAAACGCCAAAATTGGATATGTAGGTAAAGAAAACTAGTAGTTTAAGAGCAGGATACTTACTTAAGGATAGCCCATCCTACTAAAAAAACCTTACTAATCAGTAGCGACGCAAGTTCACTATTTCTGATATAATCCGATGTGTATTGATCAGCAATATGCGAGAGTAAGATCGGAATTCTACAGACATCATCTCCCACCACACCATGTAGTATGACCAATTTTTCAGATCGCTCGGTGGAGGCATATGCTATCTTTCTTTTTTTCAAAAGTATATTTGCAAATGGTTTCGACGTCATTACGTCTTTAAGGCGGCCTGTTTATAATGATCTCCATTTCACCGAACGATTATAAAATATAACTGGACACCTTGGGTGATGAATTTTACCAGGGTACAATCTCTGCTTTCGTCCTGCATCCGTCAATCGGTTATATTTAGGGTGCGTCCCAAACTAACAGGATATGAAAAAAGGGAGAAAGAATTCGCTATCCGAATCATAGTACTCAATTGAGAATGGGGTACTGTTAAAAGGAAGGGAATGGGATTAGATAAGCCACAATGAAGATGTGAGCATATTGTACGAAGTTATAGTTGTTTATGACAACGCGTGGTATTTTGTATCAGTCTACTTCCTGTGCATCCACACTAGCGATAGTGGGATTGTAAGGTCTCTTTTCGAAATATGCCCAACAGTGTTGTGTCGGTTCAGTTAGTACCTCACATCTACGGAAAGTTTCGTGGCAGTACTTTTTGCCACAAACTTAAAGAATGATGTATACCGGTTCCTACGTACATACCGTCAGACAGAGCCACGTAAAAATAGACTGACATACACACAATAAATCGACAGCACATGTCTAAGTTAGATCAGAAAACATTCGATTTCGAATGTGGTCTAGCTTGTGCTAAAGGGCTTCGATTATTATGGCTTCGAGAGCGTGTTCCATGCGTTCAATACTCTTTGGAGTAAAAATAAACTACGGACGCCCTTATTTGCTTCCGACTTGTGGATCACCATCTGGTGCTACTTACATGGGGCTTCTCATCGGCCGAAAGAAAGTACTAGCTGATTTATTGATGAGACTCACTGGTATCTTGAAAACTTCTATTAATTCTCCATGAAACCTTCCTCCTCCGGCTCTCCAGATGAGATAATTCTGATGGGGTAAACTACGAGCCTCTTTTTTCCATTGCCATCACAGCGCAGTGTACCGCGGATTTGAAATCGCTTTGGTTTCAAGCCCTGAGATCCATAATTTCAACAATCTCAATCATCCCGCTCGCAGTGGATAGGTGTTTTCTACTAGATCTGTTAGTCTTTGTTGAGGTGCAAGCATGTTGCTGGGTTAACGAGTAAACCCTGGTCGACTGACCAGTCGACAAACTTCACCAAATCAGACTGGACGACATCTGGATTTGGATTTCCGACGATTTTCAAATAACCAGCAAACGTTTACAACGGAGATGACAGGAAAACCGTTGAGATTTACGTAAATCAAAAACAACATACCTCAGTTAAAGATAGGGTACCCTTTCGAGCCGGATCCTCCAATGATGACTTTGAACACTCTGTCACGGAGTAATTCGACTACCCATCGAATGATAACCCGTGCGATCTGGTAGTGCCCTAGTTTCGGTAATAGCAAGCGGTGATTTACCGAATCCAACGTTTTACTGAAGGCCAGACAACGTAATTCCATCGGTTCTCCTCTTTTCAAACGTTTTATCATTCTATCCAGAATGCACAGCAGTGTGAATAGACGAGACATTTTCTTTACGAATCCATGTTGATTCTCCGACAACCTTTTTGTGTCAAGTGCTTGACAATTTTTTAAATGGTGGCTTCGGTCATTTTTAGTAGAATGCACGTGACTCTATCCCGACCTTTGTGTAGATCTGTGGCATTAGCCTCCCACCAATCCTGAACCATTCTGTCTTCTTTGGTGAATTGATTGGGAAGATTAGTTAGTGTGCTGGATAGTGCGCCGGCTAACGAACGGATGATAGCCTCGTGAGTACCGTCCGGCTCTGGGGCTTTGTAAATACTCAACTGCCGTAGTATTTTCTCCATCTTGTGAGGTATGCTGTGCTCGTAAGTCATTTTATTGGCCAGTACAGTAAGTAGATTTGTGATAGGGTTTTGTTGATTATATTTTCTGAGGACACTTGCGAAGTTCACTGCCAGATGTTCCGCCTTCTCATTAGCACTCGTAAATAAGTCTCTGTCGGAGAGCTTGAGGCTCCCTATTTCCCTACGCACCGTGCGCTTAGATTGGACGTAAGCGCAGTACGGCTTCGGATTAACTGACATTCGAACCTAGGGGTAGTTTGTAGGCGGCTCGAGCGTTAATGTGCAGTTCGATACGAGAGTCCCTTCCCTGAAGTTAGAGTAAAAACCTGTTGTGGCCAGTTTTTTTAGAGCTAACCAGGCTCTTTTACCTTCTGTGTACCTGATCTCTTTTAGCTGTCCACCAACAGGGTTAACCTTTTGGGCGGTCTCTGGTCAACGAAGCTTGTTTTTCTTCAAAAAGCTGCACATTCTGTTTAGTCGGCTCCCAGGCTTCGTCCCTCGTGGCTGAAGGGTGATTCCAGTTCTGGGACTTTGCAACTAAAATCAGACCATCGATTCCCTCAAAGTTACGTGTTAATTTGTAGGGTGTAGATTATCATCTGACGCAGAGTTTTAAAGTGATAGACACATGATTACCTTTCCAAAACGGGTGTTACGTCTCACGTGCTGTATCATTGTGTTTTCATGGAAGAGTTCTAGCACTTCTGTTACAAAACTTTCTACGGAAACCGAATCTTTCTCTCAGTTGATGTTAACAGCGTTGAAATTTCCGAGGATCAACAGTGACTATGAATTTGCGGCAATACCCTACTTCCCACCCAAAAAGATATAAGCTGCTTATATTCGATAACGTGCGGGACTAAACTACGATACACACACGCGACTGGCATGGTCTGTGTGTTTGACTTCACTGCACCTATCGTTAGTTGAATGTTCAGCGTACTAAGAGAGGAACTTTTCTATCAATTAAAAGTAGCACACTTTATCCCGTCAAGTCTGTCATGTCCGTAACAGCTGTAATCCTTTGAATATAGCCCATCGTGCTGTGCATTCAACTTTAACCAGGATTATGTGATGCCAGTCACCTCGTAGCCACCGGCTGCGGTAATCGATTCACCCCATTTGTTGTTTACGTTACAGGATTTTCTGTGATAGACTTTCGTATACTGGAATTCCTGCCGATCGGGTCTTTTGTACTGGGAGCCCTCGAGAACTAGACCAGAGGGCGGGTTGCATTTTTATCCAGCGATAAACAGCACGTTTATGATGCTGTCTTAGGGAATCCTAGATACACGGGGGCGCCTGTGCAGTCGCCCGGGGCTAGCTTGGGATAGAAGACAGGACCAACTTGAGAGAGCGCTCGGTATCTATTTTGAATATGCAGTGAAAGGACGCTTCTCTTAACAACAAGATGGAGCAAGTTCTGAAAGATATCACATTCGTCATTTGACTGCACTTTTATGCCTAATGATTTTGTAAGCGTATATTTGCGGCAAAAAAGTGTGTACGAGTTCCAAATACTTGGGCGAGTCGATTCCATTTTCCCATCGGTAACACGCGTCTTACTCCAGTGTCGCCTGATAATCCGCTCATACGAAATACAGGTTGCAGACGGTGTCACAGTGGAAATGGTCGTTGTTTGTTCTCTTTCGAACACGGTTCAGGAATACCATATGTTGAGTCATTCTTTCGTCTGCCGACAGCCATGTTGTACTTGGTCCCCAGATATACTAGCTTTTTACTCAACACGTCATTGTCCGCCTTCAGTTTAGCCACCTGAGTACCTTGTTCCTCAATATGTCAACAGTGTAGCTGTAGTTGATGTGAAAGAAGACTCACTACCTACTACTGCAGACCGATTTACTGACAGAAGAGGCATTGGTTTTGACCCTGTGCTAGTGCACTTTAATGGTGACCTAGTCACTCCAGTATTTCGAGGATAGCGGGGACTTCACGGTACATATTTTTCGTTCTTTCTCTCAGATATTTTACTTACAATGGGTGGGAAAATGTACGCAGCAGATGAACGACTTCTTTTGGTAGATGAACTCCACAGCTTGTATCGGTTTTTAACCAGAAGTTAACACTGGTGACCTAGCGCCCGCGGTTGACGATGTCCGATTCGGATTAGCCTGTCACACTGACCGAAGCCAAGACACGCCTGCGCTTAACCAACATCTCAAGCGGCTTGCGCTGCACCACTTGCGGTTTCACTCACATGCCGCATATCCTGAGTAAACCCGAAGGAATAAAACCGGTAGATGTGCGAGTGAGGCTTTTGTGTCTAGTCGGCCAATGCTGGTTAGCCAGTTCATAGACTAGCTCCAAAATGGAACCCCTATCTCTTGAGACATAAACAAAGGAGATCTCCGTGGTTCGATCTGCACTGGGAAGAAAAATATTTCAAATATGACGCAAAAAGCATTTCATTGTAGTACACGTTAATGCACTCTAAGGAGGATAGGGAGTGAAATCAAAATGCAGAGTTAAACTGGAAGAAAACAACATTCGTCATGCAGTACACTAACAATGCTAAAGAAAAGGAAAGGCAGAAGTCCACAGGTAGCCAGGTTTCTGAAAATGGGAGCGGGTGAATTCCAAACGACGGTTGTCGTTGGTTGATGTGAACAAGAAAAAAACGAGTATAACTGTTATAACCTACTTGACTCCAGCGCACTCGTCGACTGTTGGCCGACAGTGTACTATGAATACGCTGGTTACCAACCAATCCCAAACGGCCAGCGCCTCCGCATCGTTACATAATCATATCACTATGACCTATGACACCGATTGCTCTCTTGTTATCATCATCATAGACAGCAATACATCAGTGGTTCACACCTGATGCTTAACTGCCACACAACCACGAAGAAGAAGAAGAAACAAACCCTGTTTAAGAAGAGAGAAGAAAAAAGAGGGAGGGGACTTAGTCACTAAAAATGGCTACGTCTACATCCAAACATACAAAATCAAGGCGCCTACGCTGTGCAAACAAACAACCGAGCTGTAAGTGGAAGTGAGGCGTCATCAGCAAGACAGCTTTCTTACGGCTTTTACTGCCACACTTCATTAAGTGCACTCACTTCACAGACAACTCGGACAAACAACAACATTCACGTCACTGAGTTCGGTTAGCCGCCACCTCACCTAAAGTTTCAAGCTATCGACTCTGCGAGTCGCGAGGGCTACAGCCCGGGAGGCGAACCCGATCTACAGTGCCCAACCCCTTCATGAACGATTTCATTTGTCTACGCCAAGTCATCGCCTGTCCACCTCGCACCTTGCGCCAATCGGCCGCAGCGTCGGCAAACAGTGCTGGATGTGGTAATCGATTAACTGGCATCTTTAGTACATGGCCTAACCATCTAAATCTGTGCATATGTAGTGACTGACTAAACAAACTCATTTGACAATCGGTGCCAACCACCCGCTTACTAACCTGTTGCTTGTGCCGCTTGAAAGTTGTCAAGCAGGAACACTTTGTCGTCAGCATAATCAAGATCAGTCAGCCTTCCGCCAGGCAAGAGGTCCCCACCAGGCATCATTTGAGTGACGCAAACAGTCCTCCATTATTTCGTCCATGACAAAATTGAACAAAAATGGTGAAAGGGGACAGCCTTGACGAACACCGCTCCTGGTGCTGAAACTGTCAGACAGCTCACCATGAACCCTAACCTGAACCGAAGTATGGAAGTAAAGCGCCGACAGTATGTTCACATACTTGGTCGGTACACCCCTGCGTCTAGGCGAATCTCAAAATGGAGATCGATCCACTGAATCGAACGCACCTTTATAGTCGAGGAATACGAGAATTGTTGGCCGGCGGTACACATGACGCTGCCCCAAAATTTGACGAAGGGTAAACATGTGATCTGTACATTCCCGACCAGGTCGAAACCCTGCCTGTTTTTCTTTAATGTTTAACTCCCGAGCTGCAGTGAGTCGACGAAGTATGATGAATGCCAGAACCCTAGAACCGACTGGAGTCAAACTAATTCCCCTATGGATTTCACAGGAGCTCCTGATACCTTTTTTGAATATAGGAACTATTATCGCGTGACCCTAGCACGGAGGGATGGTTTCCGTCGTCCACATAAGTTGAAACAGCTGAGTCAAGGCCTCGACTGACACCTCTCCATCTTCTTAAAAATGTATTGGCACTAGATCATCGGGACCAGCTGCCTTATTACGATCGAGAGCTGAGCTACAATTGCGAACCTCAGTCTCAGTGGATGGTTCTAAATCTGCCGACCAGGGCGTTACATCAGAAGTTTGTGGAGGCAGCACGGTAGAAGTAGGAGGCCGGCTAAACTGACCCTCGAAGTGTTCCGCCCAGCTCTCCAACCTTCTGAATTTATTATAAATTAGTGTGCCATCTGCCTCGCTGATAGCTTCACTGACAGACGGTCGTCGGGGACCAGTGGCACGGATCATCTTAGAAAGTTTGGTGGTGTTTCCGGAGGCAAAGGCGATTTCCATTTCCTTAACTTTTTCCACCGACCAAATCTCACGATCAGCCTTTAGACTACGGTTCAGTTTCCTACGGATATTCCTTCTAGACTTATTATGTGAACTATCAGGAGGAATCTTCCGTCTGGCTTCTAACAACTCCAGAGATTTCTCTGAAATCCAACGTTTGTCAAATTTATGTACCCCTATGCCGCATGCTATAGTACCTGCTTTCTGAATAGCTCGTGAGATCTGTGTCCACAGCTATTAGGATCTTCGGAGTGAGTACCACTAAGACAGCTTTCTAAGCTGGTTTGGTACTTATGCTTTACCGATGGTAAAGCCAATTTCTCAACAGCCAGTCGTTGCTGTTGGTGGGGTCGTTGACCAGCAAAGGTAAAAACAAAACGATAACATACCGATGCACGACCTGAGTCCAAGTACATGCTCCAATATGAATGACAGTTTTGGATGGAACCTCGCCACCTGTAACTAACAGCTATGTGGTCTATCTGAGACCAGGCCTGATTCGCAGCAGGCGAGCGCCAAGTATAGCAATGACGTGAACGATGCCTAAAGCTAGTGCTGGCTAAAAATAGCTTATACTCAACACACAACTGCAACAATCGCCCTCCATTGTTTGACCGATGTGACGATATCCCAAGCCTTCCACTTAAATGAGATTCGGCCTCACCAAGGCGACCCACCCGGACATTCATATCTCCGACCAGAACGGCTATATCAGGGCCACGTGTCGACCGAAGGAGGGCGGCAAGATCCGAGTAAAATGCGTCCTTGACGCGGACGTCACTACAGTCAGTAGGAGCGTAAGCAGGCACAATGAATAAGTTTCTGAAGGTTTTCTGAAAGTCTCTTGTGCACCGCGCGCTTACGTTCACGGTCACACAATAATCGTTCAACGAACCTCAGGACGCCTGTCTGGACCGTATTTCTCCAGACTGTTCGCTTCAACGCCAAGTTTCCCATACATCTAAAATCAGTAGCAGCACCTACTAAAACTGACGCCTGCAGTTCTTTTAATTTGCTTCCGTTACACTTAGGCGAAATCGTTATTTCATCTCTAAGGAAGTTGAAGCTAAGTTCAAGAACACCTTTGTTGAGCGTGGTGGTTGCACATATTGAGTCTCTAATAGTGAGCACTGGATTACTAATAGTGTCTAACGAACTATCAGACAACTGTCCGAAGTATCTACATTTATTGCAGTTAGGTTAGATACAGAGCTCTAAAAAGACACTGAGACAAGACTTATGAATCTAAGTGTCGCAAGCGTACCACTGAAGTGCGTGGTCTCTCTCGCAAACTAGCTTATAACACGAACTACGCATGAGCTGTTTCGGCACGTGTACAAGTTATACACAGAAGTAAAACAAAAAAAACCAGAACGGCTTGTTTCCGGTAATAAAAAAAAACAGACGAGATGCACACAGGTATTAATTAATGCAAAAATGAGGTATAACTAAAAAATATGCAACTAAGGGTGATATACTACTACAGTTCCAAATATACTCAATGCGACTAAGAATGAACACATACTAGCTAACGTACCACTTCTTCAACTTACACACGATATATGTATAATTAATACATACTTTGGTCTTTTATTTTTACCGTCTAATTGAAGCATCAGATAGTTTTATAATTAAATGGCATATTAATCCCGATTATTGTTTCCTAGGGTTCACTGTGATGAATGTGCCGTTGAAAGTAATCGTTCATTGTCAACTATCTGTAGTATTACCCATGGTTTATGATTAAGCAAATCCCTGGAAGAGACTCCATGCATTGGATTATTGGCTGTTTAATTCACATCTGCACCGTAAGTCTGAATCCGTGGTCTCAGGCAAACTATTTGATTGTGTTTGTGTAGTACTTGGTGCATTTCCTCTATGGTAGAACATCATTTTCCCGTATACACTCATATTTTGATGGAGTAACTTGGCACTCGATCTTTGGAATTTTATGGCGCTTTTCCATAAGACCATTCCAATTTTCAAAAATTGCAAGCCTAGGTGGACCCGATAAGGTCTAGGGAAGTCGTGTACTTCCAAGAATATTTTGGATTGTGAGAAGTATCTTTTTCCAGCGTAGTCTACGATCAACAGACATAGTGAGGAACTGCGGGCTAAGCTAACAGTCGTTCCAGTGCATTCCAAGCTGCCCCAGTTGAAATGTTTTCGACCCAACGAATACTTCCAAGGATAGTGGAATTAGTGCAACCAGAATGATATCAAAAAATGGTACAACGGATGTGATCCGTTCACAAAGTCTGTGCGTGTGCCGCCCTGAGTGAATTACGCGGCTAAATAGGATGGTACCTAGGTCATGTTGGATATTCTACCACAAACATACGTAGGAGGACGCATGTAGAACAAGCTAGCGGAATGACATATGTACCCGGGATCCCTTGAAGTGCCACACGGTCGTTGATCGGTGCACGTGACTGACAACTGCATAAACAGACGCAAAGAGAGTGGAACTGTGCTACAATAATCCTCGTTTCAGATAATGTACGGATACCTAATATATTCTGAATTGATTATATACACCATTAGTCTGAAAATCAAGTTGATTTTTCAAAGTGGTCCCATTGTTTAATACTAAAACGCATAGAATTTTATGTGCATTAATTAGTTCCAGGTTTAGATAAAATCAGAAGCTATAAGATTTCTTTCACAATTATTTCCGAGGATACATGCTGTTGAAACCGAATCAGGATCAGCATACAGCCAGACAATTGGAGGGCAACACAGATACTCCTGACTTCAACTGGGACCAGCCGAATGATGCTGACGAGACCAGTGTATCTGTCCTCGGTGTACCAGATACATTACACACAATGTGATAGTAACCTTGAGGTAGACTGGTTGAATTAGAAGTGATTGGCTAGATCCAGTAATGAAAGCAGGCTGAGGGATAGATATTAAGAAAAAACAACAGCTTAACAGGTGGCGACTATTAGGTTTGTGAAACAAGAGTGGATTGCGATCTCAGAGCGCCGAGCTTACACCAGAAATATCCGACAGATTGTAGGAGCGCTAAATGTTTCTGAAATGATCTCCAGTGACCGATGATTCAGGGGAAGTCTCACTTTCGCCCTCACTTGATTCGGTCGAAGCCTTTTCGACTTAAGCTAATGCCGACGGAGAACGTATGGTTATACCGGCGCAAAATTTCCGGAGAAGTCAAGGCCAGATTGGCAAACTAATGTACGGTACCTGATAGCCAGCTTTGTAATGATCGTTGAGAAAACTTTAAATGAGCGCTTAATCTTTTTGACTTCCGTGAACATGACGGACTGTACAAACCATGCGTCAGATAGAGGACAGCACGCATTGCCTATTCCAATGCTACCCTATCGCGCACTTAGCATAGCGGGTTCCACTGATCACTGCATTAGAGGTGCTGCCTCACACGCAGTAAACAGCTTACAGAATACATCATCTGTCATAATTCTGGAAGCCTGCAAAGCCATCTGTAACATATGAACGCTTTTGCTGGCATCCTGTTTTCGTTAGTTGCTGATCTTCGAACCACCGGCGTTTACCAATTGACTCGGCGGACAGTTTCGTCCCTCACAAGTGAGATAGAGGTGGTTGAGCCAGTGAGCATTTTATTTACAGTAACCACTCCGTCGTTGGCGTCCAAAGTTACTCCAGGATCCTGTAAAAAGACCTCTCTCAAGTGTATACTACCTATCACATCTGAAGGTCATCTGTAAGTCTTATTGACGGTGCTTCCGGTAACCCAGTAATCACGTTGAGTTAAGACAGTTTTCAGAGTTTGTCTTTAAAACTGTATGGGTTTGCTCAGGATTGACGTCTCCTTGTTTGTTTTGTAATTTAGGTTACAACCTTCCCGACTTTTATGTGTATGGCATTTCTGTTGCCACCAATATTATGAAGTCCACTGTTTAGTTAAATGTAGGTATTTACTGTTCATGTGTACACCTCCGTTTGTCACTTTGATTCTAAAACTCTCAGGTAAGTTGAGTCACTAGCCAAGATGCTCGACTAATGGTACGGAGACCGTCTTTTCGTCGAGGAACACCAAAAAGTTACTTCACAATATCCGTTCTGCTGGATCTGGAATGCCGCCTGTGGATAAAAGCTCTAAACAGCTAGGTGACATGTCTACTTGTAATAAATCTGAAGGGTTAACTGTTTGAACTGGACATTCTGAGAGGAAGCTTAGTTGGCCTCTTGCTTTCACTTGGTTACTTTTGCGTCCTTTGGGGTTATACTGTATTCTGTTAGCCTAGAACCATCTACCTTAACCAGTGTCCTCGACTGCATTACGGCCATCTACCTTCTAAAGGCTGTTGACACAGACGATTTTGTAATCTCACTGTTCCGTGAGAATGATTGGGCGTAATTAGATTGTTTCACCCTTTTTAACTGGATTGAGTTTATTAGAATCTTCGTCTCCTAGAAACTCGGTGGAGAAATTGGCTAAAACCACGGGAGGGCTAGCTCAGCTCTCGTTATAAATTGGATTATGGCCCTCTCCGTATTCACTTGTCACTGCAGCTCAGAAAGCAGATAGAATACCAGGCGAGTCCTCCTACCATGTGATGCTGTGTGGATTAAATTTTCACTCCTTAGTTTCTGGTGGAAAGATACATGTACTGTCAACGAAAAATCGCTTTATCTCCGGATCAAAGTAGTACACGTTTTTGAATTGCCTAGGTACGGGTGTATGTCAGGCAAGTGTGGGAACATACTTCCAGGGATCTGCTGTAATTAGCAACCTCCGTTAAAGATCTAGGAGAACTGTTATATTTTATATCAGTAACGTTGTCCATCAAACTTACATGTTTTTCCCATGCTTACTGGATTTGTCACAAATGAAGTCTGTTGTATTGGCATAACACAGACATGATGTTAGTAAATACGTTCATTCAAGCCCTGTCTTTTATAAGACCCTTTACAGTTTCAATGTGTAAAGGTTTGTGCTAAGATTTCGACTGTACGGTGAAACTTTTAAGGTCGTTGATCGTTTTTTTTTTACCCGAGAAACCACCGCTTTGTGGAAAGCAAAATCGGAACTTGCATTTATACGACGAAAGCAGTCTGCGCCTGCCTACTTCTTTGGTATCAAGACGAGGTTCTAAGTACATTCATTCTTGAAATCACTGTTAGAAAACTACGACTGGGAATATAGGGCGGCTCCGCCAAAAGCAAAATATTGAGTGTGTCGTGTTTTGATCACCGATATTTGTGTTTAGTTATGTATATCGATTAACATCGGCAGCTAAGTAGTTAAATAGTTGACAAGCGGATCTTTGCTTTTAATGATCGGACAAACTCACTCATCGGAATCTGGAAAGTTTGCTGGCTTAATTGTTCAAGTCGTACAGTAAAAATCCTCATTTATCGCCTGTCACTCCGTGCACTGTTTGAGGAATCCCTCTTTAAATAGAAAGTGTTTAGTATGTGGCAACATAGGCGAATAAAGTGGTCACTGGGATGATGAAATCAACATTCTTACCAGCAGTAGTGCCTCAGTGATTCACGCTGTGCTCGACTACGGTGCACTACATGAATAGAGTTCTAGGTTACTGATATACGAAGAAAGGTTAATCTATATCCTAGTGCCTGTATGCATAAGCTAAAACAGTCAGCATAAAGGTATTTTCATCTTGCAAACAACCGTCCGAGGTTGCAAGTGAGGGTAAGACGGTATCTTAAAAATGGCTTCTGTGCACTTTGTAGTGCTCCACTTGGTTAATTACCGTTATTCCAATAAAATTCAGTCGACCAATTATAGGATTAACTGCACTGAACCTAGTTATCTTCTGCATCTCAGAAGCCTCAGGGGTCATTACGTCCTCGGCCAGGAGATCAAACAAATCGGATAGTACTTCACTTGGTTGGCTTCTTCCAAGCCTTCAGCTGATCATTTTGTATTATACACTAGTGTTCTGAGAGCTTGACAAAGAGTATACAGTGTGGTGGGCTATGGGTTACCAACCGGGATATACAGTCGTTGTGTTCCGGCATGTGGGTTGGTGAACAGCTGTTTGAAGCTGATAACCCATCTATTGCCGTTTTCAGTGCTTACTCACTGGTATCAATGGTTGTCCCCGGCTGAACGCGAACACTAATGAGCAACGAGCCCGACACATTTTATAGTCCTATCCTTTAGTGTCCAGTTTTTATATATCTAATATAAAAGTTTCTTTGTGGTCTTACAACTGCTACCCTAAGTTTAAGTGAGACATTGTTTTACAACCGAAGATGTAACTTATCGACGATCAGTCTGGTTCTGCATGATACGTTTTTCCAGCGAAATGTGTCCGTCCTTGAAGAGAACTACTCTGGGCTTCCAGAGTAAACAAACTGGCCAGTTACCTCCAAAACGTCACTATGCAGTCTGAAAAATATAGCATGTTGATGCTGTGCCTTTCATATATAAACCACAAAGCTTGTATCAAAGGATGGGATTAAACAGAATATATTACCTGGTATGGTTAAAGGATGTGTCGAGTAACAGAACCTTGTTGTCAGCATAGTTCGGGTCAATCGTTTTCCCACCGTGTGAGCACCGTAGACAGTTTCTTTTCATTTTGTCCGTAATGTAATTGAGTCGGAATGGGGGATTGGGCAGCGTTGACGAATGCCGATTTTGTTGCGGAGTGTGGTTATCAGTCTTAAGTAGACCTTGATCTACGCTGATAGACGAGGGTAGGACGCTTAAACTGTTTGTCTAGTTAGTTGCACAACCATACATTTCAGTAACCCTACCCCTGTACTTCAGCTTACCTAACCACAAAACCCGTTATGCAGAATTACGATGATGGCTGATCAGCAGGACGTGCAGCGTTGTATAATAAAAGTTTGATCCACACAAAGTTTGATGCTTATGACAAAAACCCTCCTTATCTTCCACGCATGTTTCTTGGGTTGCACTGAGTCAATTGAGTATGATGAACTGT
This sequence comes from Paragonimus heterotremus, assembly GCA_013368495.1. Classification (NCBI taxonomy): domain Eukaryota; kingdom Metazoa; phylum Platyhelminthes; class Trematoda; order Plagiorchiida; family Troglotrematidae; genus Paragonimus; species Paragonimus heterotremus. The sequence goes on along the minus strand of LUCH01001989.1, from coordinate 94,163 downwards.
CTTGCCGTAGTTATGGTGACAGTTAACCTAACTACCGTATGGTTTTAGCAGATGCCTGTTACCTTTTTTGGAAACGCCTTGTGATTTCTTCCAACCATCAGCAGCCATACTAAACAATGCCCGATGCGACAGACGCATCGTCGGAATACAGAATGCGTGAACCAATCAACAAAGACTGCAGTTTCACTTTCTTGTTTGCCGGTCACGAACTCACACACTTCTCAAATATGCGTCGACGGACCGTCCTGTTGTTCATGCAGTCAGTCTGTTCGATGTTGACTAATTGGCGAATACGGTGGTGATCGAATACTGAGTGTATAATTGTATTTTCCACACAAGTGGACCAAGTTTCTGATCCTTGGGGAAAAGTTGAACGCGCACATGCATTGTAAGTCCTTATTTTAATCAACAACCGGAATTCTGCGAAGTCACAAGTGACGAGAAGTTGGCGAATGCATCAGTCGCCTCCACCTTCTTTTTGAACGCCTCGTCAACAACGTAACAAACTGGTGAGTGACCACTGGCCAGGTATGTGTAACAATCGACAATCTGCTTACGGTAAAAAAAGTAAGGCCAATGCCTTCAACAACAGTACGTTTTGAACGTGTAAGATGTATACTATACAGATCAGTTGTATCATTTACTTGGTTTGGCATGAACTGCTTGTTCTGTGCGAAAAAGCTGTGTTAGTCACTGTCGTCCGCACAACTAGAATAAATCAACTTATTACCTGGAAGCTCCAGTCCGTGATTCTCGAAAGCTCAGAATGCTGGTTCCGAATTATCGTCTATTGCTGAATTAAAATGTGAGATCAGACCACTCTATCGTGTGCCACTAAAAATGAATAATGTGCAAAAAGGCTTCCTATAACTACGCACTTTACACTCGGCATGATCATACAACGACTTCGATAAGTTGACATACTTCACTGGGGCTCCTTTGTGATGGGGACCTCCACGGAGAACAGGTCGGGCAACCGACTTAAAAGCAACCTTTAACGTCAAAACTACCACGACCGTTGGCTGAGGAAAGAAATACTGATACTCCAGTGTTTGCCACAATGTGAAGCGATGGTCCATGCACACGTGCCCAGGTCGGGAACCTGCATGTTTTCCTCCTATCTGGTTCCCTGTGTTTCAGAAGCCGACACATTGTGTAACCGGTGAACATCATGGATTCGATATAAACAATGTTACTACTATTCTTGGTTGTCACATGTTATCTTGGTACCTATTTTTAGAATGGACGTGAATGTTGATAAGCACCAAAAGTGAGGCACCTCTTCAGTCTCTCATGCAAAATGGAGGTGTGTAGAAAGTTTAGACAACAATCTCTTACCATTATCTTTGAAAAGAGTTAGTAAGAGATAGTCGGGACCTGGAGTTCTGTTGCATTTCAGCAATTTGAACTCCAAAGCCACTTTGGTTTTCGACGGAAGATCATCGGGAACATCATAGCCAACTACATAATCTACCATCCACAGCTGTTGGACTGTTCATCAACATGCTCAGCTCGTCTGTCAGATCACCGAGGCAAGCCGTAAGTTCATGAGCGGAATTTTTTTTAAAATACACTCAATAACACCTTATCGTCGACCACTGCAATAACAGATATGGGAAACAGTATTCAGCTGTTTCTGATATAACGCCCTTTCTGTTTCCATTACTAACAATTCCAAGTAAACCCCACGGTTCTCACATAGACTCTTCATAAGGCTGCATTTCACTCCACAGCGGTCTTTATCACATTCGGGTTCACAAGGTCGGTCGATGTTTGCTCGTTAACTCCGGCAAATTGACAGAAATTCACTCGTCATATCTGCGGTGCTCTGTTGAAACAGACATTTTTGCAAGGAGTTCGCATGGCGAATCAGGGGTTTCTATCCAGTTTGAATTACTTTACTGATATACCTTAGACAACTTGTCTGTCGGTGCTGCTAGGTATGCGTTTCGTATTCCTTCGTCACTTAGGTTTCAACTGAATACTTTGTCTGCAAGTAGATGACCACCGACCAAAAGACAAAACAAAGCGGGTACGAACAGCGACATGATCTCAGTCAAGGTGATTAGTCCTAAATGATATTTTTATTGGAATAAGTCAGCTGATAGCTGATTGCGATATGATCAGCTTGTGTTCATGGTTGAGGTGTATATGACAGTCTCCACGTGATGCATTGTTGTATTTTTGTGCCGAAATATGCAACTCGATAGGTGTAGCCTGTGGAATGTGTATATTTGTAACAGCCGGCAGTCATCATCAGTGCGTCGCATCTGGACACCGAAAATGTTATGTGGCCGCTTTTCCTCTGGAAGAAGACGACTGAGATGTACGTTTGTATCACGAACAAGCACAGCGATGTCCGAATGTGAGGTTTGTCCCAGAGGGTCAAAGAGGGGAATACGGAAAGCGTTCCGGATGGTGGGTAATCTTTTGCATATGTGGCTAGTAAACAATATCCTTCTGGTTTTTGTCAACTGACTTTGACCGAATTGCTAAGTTTGACGATAAACAGGCAACCGTTCATTGAGATCCAGCTGGGCAGGCGCTGCTCCACCTTGCTGTAGCTTGACCGCGAGATTCCGGTTCATTATCACCAGAGAACGTGGGAGATAACCGCTGATACATAGCATTATCCTAGGACAAACTGAAATGAAGACGTGCTTGAGAGACACAGCGTATGCAGTTTCAGACTCGAGAGTGTATACCAAAGCGGCTTGCTGATATATATTTTTGTAGCCTGCTGACATTAAATACGCTAGTGTTTACCAGTTGTCTTGGCTCGAGAGGAGAAAGACGATGAAACTGAGTTATCCGATCAGTCAAGACAATGCTGACTTCTGATGCTTCCCAGTTGTTTAGATCGCTGAAATGCATTGACTTGAGGAATCCCACACAGGCTGAAAGGTCCGCTTTGCCAGATATCATGAGATTAGGTGTACATAGGGGATCCATCCTGGGGCCTCTGACTGGAATGTCTGACTCATTTGGCGTTGAAAAGTCATTGAGTAGTAAGGCATGCGGTTGTCCAAGCCGACGGTTGTGTATCTTCTGACCTTGCTACAATCGCGGACTTTATTGTGTGTAATCGGTTCTAAGCCAACCAACCACAGAATAACATTCATTTGGTTTGGAGGTGAAAACAATAGGCCGGCTAAACCATCGATCAAGGTTCAGTCCAAAGTGGTAGCTTCTGAACTTATTACCGACAAATACCACATTTATTTTTTTGACGCCTTTGCTAATCATTCGTAACATGCTAGGAGCTGTGCTATTCGTTTATTCAGTGAGTATTCTAGGTAATGTAGGTAATCTTTGTCTCATGGACTGGGAGCTCCGTGACCCACTTGGTTTGTGGCTAATGTCCTCAAAAGAGTTGATGGTGACCTAATGGTTTGAGTTGTTTGTGAAGGCAAGACAACCAATAAAGCAAGACGGTAAAAATCATGTCCAGATCGTCTTGCAGACACCTTATATCTGCTTGATAGTCTATTGTTTATTCACAAATCACGTTCACACTGATTTTAAGTATTTATTTGAAAAAGGGCCATTCGTTCGGGTGAACGATGTCACTGTCAACCGTTAACGTGTTGCTGTCAATGGTGATGCAAGTGGGTTGTTGGTTGAGCTTTGGAATTGCGAGCAAAACACATCAAGTATTTGTTACGTGATACATTGCTTTTCGGCAAAAATAACGGTGGACTTTCGGAGGCACCTGGAGATTGCGCAGTGGTACCGACGTCGACTGCCACTCATATGATCATCATTTTGAACTCTTATCATGTAGACCGCTTCTCTCTAGGTTTATACAACCGGACATCACAGGACTTCCGCGTAATCACCATCATCAGCAACATTCTGTGGTTGGTATTGATGTTTAAGAGTCACGTGTGGCTTAGTGATGTAAAAGCCAAATATCTGAATTGCCATTTCGGTGGACGTTCGTGATTTTTTTCATCAGAGGTTAATTGTGCCGGCAGCTGTTTCCGGTAGTTCTTGTCAGGCTTTTGTAATTGCATAAGCTATGTACGACTTATATGTGAAAATCAGAGCAAGTCAAATTGATCATTAAAAATCGCAGACGTGCAACGGACCGGTTTGCTTGAGGAAGGTGAGTGTATTGGTGAATATGTAACACTGTTATAGGTGCTTGTCGTAAGACGAGTTTGTGCAAACTTAAAGATGGAACAAAATAACTCGCTTGGTATCACCACCAGACGCTTGCTTCTTATCTGTCCGTTACCAGTTGATACTGTTGTGGTCGCAAAAGACGCTTGGCCTGAGAATTCGTTTATTGTGCAAACTCCCGTGTAGGTCGTCAAAAATTGGACTACAAACGCGCACATTCATTTGCATGGCAAACATGCATTCACATACATCGGGTGACAGTACATTGTCATTTACCTTGGTGGAACTTCTGCCATAGCGCGTACACACTATTCCGACAGTCTCTTCTTGTCCGCCGTCTTTCTGGCGTTTGGAGCTTGCCCTTTTGTTCCTGAATGTCGTCTTGGCTAACACTACTTGTGAGTAGTATACTACTCACAACGAGACTGCCTGTCATACAACATTACCACCCGATGCGAACGATCGGACGCAGGCATTGGACCATTGGAACCACTTTATCCCATTCGTTATTTGGCTACTCATATTTAAAGCGCACAAATATGCTGGTAACTTTTCTCGAACTGTTACATATTTTTCAGTGAAGTAATTGCTCACATTATATTGACGTTTCCTCTATTTAATCGTTCATTGTCGGCCCGTTGCTCGGAAGGTTTATGTAAACACTGTTTTTGCTGAAGAGTACATTGCATAAGTGGTCTGTGGCTGATGTTTGGCGTGTATCACGTTAATATCTATACCGTCATTTAGTAGCTCATCAAGAGGTTAAACCATGCGTTGTCAATATTGCGCAATTATTCTAAGTTTCCCGGCAGGGCTGCAATATTTTCTGCTGTAAAACACTTAAGCGATAAAACAGCTTACCGATTGCTCACAAGTTGTTCTGAAAATGTTTTTTCCCCATTTCTTTCTTCTGTTTATCGATAGCTAGCATTGCGCTTTCACCCAGATAAAAACCCGGATAATCCATCTGCTGCGGATATTGTGAGTTTCGTTTAATAGAAAAAACACACTAATCGTGGTTGTCTAGTTCAAGGAAATCAATCGGGCTTACCGAACTCTTACTGACCCAATCAAACGAAATATCTATGATAAATACGGAAGTTTGGGTTTGTCAGTCGCCGAACAGTTTGGTGAAGAGAATGTAAATACGTACTTTGTGCTGTCAAACCGATGGTGCAAGGTAAGTGACATTCATTATTGAACATTTATCACTCAAATTTTTAGCTACTGTTTCTCTTCGTTTTCCTCATCACCGGATGCTTTTTCTGCTTCTGTTGCTTCTGCTGTTTCAACTTCTGTTGTGGAAAGTGTAAACCAAAAACACCAAATGAAGAAGACGTGGAAGCGGCTATGAATCTTCAAGTAAGTTCTTTTGTTTGTCTCCGTGAGGACCGTTCAAGGACATGCTCAACATAATTTTCGTCTAGTGAATGGGCTGTATGCTTTGTAAATTGCAGTGACTTATAGAGCTAGTTTTTAGAAGAACCAATAATGAGCAGTAACTTATCAGCACCCCTATCCAGTTCTACGTGCTCCACTAATCTAAAAACCGCAAACAACTTAGAGAGTTACATGTTGAATGTGACTGGTCACTGTGATGCTGTACTTGGTTCCTACTCTTGATAGTGATTGGCTTCGAGTTACACAGTTATGCCACTAAGTTTGAGGGTAGACATCAAGATGTGACTGAAATCTGGTGACGCGATCTCTAGCTTTGGCAGCTTCGGTAAATAATGTATATGTTCTCTTGGACTTTTGTGACAAGTTATCTCTAGTTATTCAATGGTTTACTCAGGCACATTCTTCAACCACATTTATTTCCGAAAGATTCTTCCCATTTTCCTGGTGCAAACCCAACCGAGACTTTGGAGCACCTTGTCTATTGTGGATTATCGCGGATGGGGCAGTGCACGAATTTTATTAGTTTTGTGCCCATTAAACTGAACTCAACTCGTTCGTTGTGTTGCCAGTAGGACAATAAAAATAAGCTTTGCAGACACATCAGCTCAGGACCTAAAATCAATTGCTGTTGCGCTGATAGAAAGTGACTATCGTGGTTATCTTTTAACCTAAAAAATGCTCATAATCACACCACAAGATCCGGTTTCCACGACAGAGAACAAAACCATATTCATTCGTTTACCGTACAAGAATTGTGGTACGACAGTGACAGTCAACTGTTGGCTTTATATAACTCTCGGGCGTACATTACCGGCAGAAGAATAACACACCTAGTTCACCACCTTCCCCGCAACGTTTCGTTTGGCAGACAGACTCCCCGTTCTCTGCCAAACCATACTTGTACACTCATTTCCTTGCTGCCGCACAACAGATTGTCTAAGCTGAGCAATAAAGTTTTTGTTTACTTCGGTTTAAGAAAGTTATCCAACGCGGCTCGGGACTGATTTAACTAAATCTGTCAGCAGCCATGTCTTTGCACATCTAGTCACTACTGAATGTCGGGTTGATCCCAAAGCTGTGGTCAGATAACGAACAACCATTTCTGATGTGCTTGCTATTCAAATACACCATCTGATTTTTTGTTCGCACAAGGAGTTTGTGTTGGTATCGCGGTTGATGTGGCGGAAGGTTATACTGCCAACTTCTATTCACACTCAAATTTCCACCCAGAAGTTACGTGGTTTAATTGTTTGTGGAACTCCAAACCACCAATCACCACTATTGGTGGCTCGTCATTTGAGTGATCAGTTGGTAGTCGATTACACTGACCGGTTTTACTCCATTTACACTTTTCAAGACCTTTGCACAATGTTTACAGCTCGCTAAACATTCATGACTGCATTGCTTTTAATAGGTTGTAAGTAGTTGTTGATAACTGTTTTTCCTATTCATCATTAAGCAATCTCGCGGGTCTGTTTCTGTTTTGGTTTTTGCTCTAGACCTGTGGATTATCAGATTCACAGTTTTCTATCTCGGCCGCACCTACTTCTTACTGTTTAGAGAATGACGTGGCTGTAAATGTTACGTTCAGCACCACGTGACTGCCAATAATCATGGTTCGTGAAAAATGTATATTCTTGAGTTATGAGGATTTTTTATTAGCGCGTTCTCTCCCATTTGGCTACGAATGATTGTTGCGCAACAGTCCACTATGCTCTATCTTAAGATATGATGACATCTTTTAATGGAGGGGTATGATTCCTTTTGTGAAATACATGGTATGCCATGCATCTGTACATTCTCTCCTATAGTATTGTTGTAAAATCTGGCTTATTTAAGCGGAAGGTGTTCTGCGGTAATCTATGTTTCATAGTCGTTGTTTGCGTACCGTTGGTATCTTGTAGTGGAAAGAGCGGCCGTCAAACGGTTGATCTTCATGGATGATAATCGTAAAGTCTCTGTAATTGAAGCCATCTCTGGCTGGCTGAGAACGATTGTGATTTATAGCACCTAATTCGAGAAGTCCGACTCATTTGTGAGAATAATCGACTTGGTTTGTCGGTCTGGCATGGTCTGATTACGGTGTATGAAGTGAATGTTGCTGGTGTTTATTTCGGTCGACTCAGTGCGTCTCTCAATTTGAACATCCGAAATTCTAAAGTCTAGCGTTCTAACCACTCGTAAATATGGTACAACAGTTAGAAGTGTTGGTGCTAATTATCGTCCCAATTTTACTATTACAGTCATCCATTCCAAACAAGAGACAACACTTGAGACTGCCTTTTTTAAAGAAGTGCTGTTACTGAGGGCATCCCGCTGAGCCCCAGTTCAGTGAGTGATGCGCGTGAAATAATTGTGTGTCCTTTTGAAAATGAAAGACCATTCTGTTTAAAAAAGGACTACAATTTAATATGTTTTATGTTAGTATAAACGGTTGGTGACTTGGAAACGTTTTGATCTGATCTATAAAAGCCGATCGTTCTCCCGTCTGCTTACAGTCTTGTCTGAACTTTTGTCCAACTACAATTTCTTTCTTATAATGTTGGATAAGCTTTCCATTGTACCTTCAGGAGTGTTTTGCTATGGTTAGCATTTTTTGCCAGTTTTCTTTCCTTCAAATATAGATCTTATGGACTAACCTTCTTCCTGAATCGTGACAGGATTCACGTATTGTTTGAGAGGCAAAAAATCAGTCATATTATTTTTTGACTTACACATGAAGCGAATGTGGTGTGGCTTGCGTCTACATTCAATACGAAATGCACCATTCTGCTGAAGCCTCTAAATGGCACGTGGGCGACGCCCCGTAAAGCACTGCAGAATTGTCTACGTGCACCGAATGACTATAGACCTCTGCCCTCTTTTTAGTCATCCCGTGCTTTCTGCCTTCGTTCGAACAACTTCAAGGCGTAGTAGACGTGTTTACTCTAATTGTCACGTTTGCCCATTTTTCTACTACTGTTGATGCATAGACAGCATTCACTGTTGTTCACCAAGCAACAGTGTACCGGGGCCGCATTATTCGGGATACACCGGGGACAAGAAAAGAACAGAACTATTGTCTAAGCAACCAATGCGTGGGCTGTTGATCACTCACGCACAATGTTGATTTTGAGACGTGGTTCTCAGGTTTACTACATTTCTTTGTAAAAGCTGTAGTTTCTCCACATAGTCCATGAAACGGGCCGTCCTGTCTATTGCCATAATAAAAAGTTTAGGACAAATGAGTACGACTCCCGTTGAGGTGATACTGTAATGGTTTACTTATTTTTCTCTCATGTTCCTTTCGTATGCAACTCAACCCGTACTTGTTGATATGCTAACTAAGTAAACAAGTGTATGCAAACACATTTTGCTGGGTTTCAGGAGGACGTGGATCAGGATGATATCACTCCGATGCAGCAAGCTGCGCCCCCATTCGATCCGACACCGTTTGATCAGTCTTCCGGATTCTACAGTTCCTCTGTTCCCTTCCCTACAGGAGTGGCAGTTCCGCAACAACAACCTGTTAGTGGGCGATCTTACTGAGCGACACTATACTGTACCATTGAGACTGTCATTCCTCTCAATGTTGGCCGCATGCAAAATTATAAGGTTGCGCATACGGTAGTGCATTTTCTCTTGTGATTCCACCTCGCCTGCTAACCTGCCTGTCTGTTTGGCAGACATGAGCCAATCGATTGCCACTTTGTCTATCATCTGCATTCCTCGGATCGTTCTGTTTTACTTCCGGACCGAATGGATTCCACTCTACACTGTGACACATTCCACCGTTGTGCTTTTCTAGTCACTTTCATGTCCTTTCGTGCGTTTTCTTTTCTCTTATTTCCCATGCTTTCTTGGAGCAGTATTTATCATGGATTTTACATCGTCGATCTCCTGCTTCGGTTTTAATTTATGACTTGTTCGTCTTTTTATCTTATATATCTGTCAAATAGAGCAATTTTATCTTGATTCGCATTGTGTTGTTTTCGTTAACCTTTCTGATAATACCAACTAGTAGTTATGAACTAAGCTTATTGGCTCCTCACAAAAAAATTACAAGTATAGTGCAGAATGTGCACACTTTCCACCAGCAGTTGTAGATATAAGTGAGATATGCTTCGTATGAATTATTTTGTTTACAATTCGAAATGCTATCAGAAACAAAAACTGAGATTGTTTACATTCCCCCGTTTTAGCTAATGTCTACACTGGAAAGCTCCGAAGAGAGAAGGCTTCTAAACCGAGTTGATTAACGTCAAAAATTTAGTAGTACTATGTGAACGTGCCATTGTAGCATGGGTTTGATCGAATTCTTTTAGCACTACCTAAATAGTCTCAGTCCTACATTCAGCTTGGCAACTAAACAGGAATCAAGCATGTTATAGTGTGGCAACGCTTCAGAGTTATCGCATATTGCAAAGTCATGAAGTAGTTTGGTCTATAAGTCAGCTCTACATAGACAGATTTACTCGTGTGCAACATGCAGCATATTGCACTGAGCATTACTTCTGTGTGCGGATATGGGCGAACACACGTTGACAAAGGAAGAAGGCATGTTTGTTTGCTAACCCAATACAACCGTACAATAGATGTGGGAGGGAAGAGCCATTGTATAATATAGGGATTTGAACGGGACATGAGTCGCAGCCGTTTTTCGCTCAGACTACGATGTGTTCGGTTTTGTTACCTCTTAAGAACTCTGTGAATGTCACAAGTACTACCAAGAACGTATATGGCGTTTTATGCGAGAGCTAATAACGCGAACTTGAAAATAAGATAATCGAGCGGAGATGGTAAAACCATTTGAAAATCAAATTTAACATGACCGCAGATTCCACGGTAGCTTGATATGGCTCATTTCACTGGTCTGAAAATATTAGTGATTGTATGATGGATTAGGCTTATACAAGGGCATTCGATCGTAGTGGCCATCTGAAGTACGAAGACCATGTACGCTGTAAATGCAATAGGTGAGTCTGATTCCTTTGGCATTTGACGGCCAGCACTTGTTGAAACAAGCAAACGTAAGTCGAAGCAGATAAGTCTGTCGTATGTAACACCTCTCTTGAAAGCAGAAAAAGCTATATATAAAAACCTACTGGCATGGTGTAAACTAAGTCACTTTAAGAGTAATGTATGTTTTTAGAGCGAACGTGTGGTGCTCGTTGATGTTGCCAATTGCTGTACACAACGTAGGATCTTGATGTACAGCATACTGAAACAATAATTCTCGTCCTTCAGTGTGATCACCAATTGTCTAGCCTCATCAAGATTGATCCTTTATTAGCTTTGTTGACTTGAAGACACTTTTTAATCGAGATGACTCACTGTTCGATGTTTCTTTCTTGCCTTTAGTAGAATATCACAAAATAAATTGTACCAGAACGACTATATTGATCATTCATGAGCTTTTGTCATAATCGCCTACCATTTTGTGAGTCAGCTTGTAGCGAAGCGTACGTCCTCAGCGATACTAGACAAATGCGGATTCGTAGGAACTGGAGGCCATGAACTTCTATCCGAATGATGTTGAGAAGTATATGGAATATTTCGTAGGACGCCTTGTAAAGGGCAATGGTGTCTAATTCCGATTAACATCTTTAATGGGAACACTATTGGCATGTTCAGAAGTTAGCCAAAATAAGATGACTGACCCAGTTAGTAGTATTGAATCGCTCCTCTAGCTATTCGGGATAATGCACTCAATCACACGTAATCGACAATTCCGCTGACGCTGTTTAAGACGATTTGGTTAGTAGAATTATCTTCGGAATCGGAGGAAACGTCAGGAAGGGCGATCGAAAAGATTGGAATCTATACGGTACTATTGACAAAATTACAATAAATGTGCTGTTTCATTTTGAATGTGAATTAACTGGATGATCAAGTTATTCAACAGAAGGAGTCCAAAATGTAGAGGACAAAAACGACTTCGCAAATGACAATCATTCAACGTGGAATGAGATCACTAAAACAGTCAGATATGATTGAAGGTGAAAGCATGTCGAACAATATCGAGAAAGGAAATTTCTATAGATGAGCAGGGATACATGTTAAAAGGAGAAGAAAACAGACACAGAATAGGCGCGTTGATCTTGTGAAAATGCCAAACTTTAATTTCCGGACGGGTTGTTTACAAGATGTCTCGAATTCGCAACGTAAACTGAACAATGCGAAGTAACTTTTTGTAATGTTTTTTGATGCTTACCATTAAGTCGACGACCGATTTCATTTCCTGTCTGTACTCATCAAGTAAGGGGTTCAAGTGAGGGGTGAACGACCGTGTTACGGGACGAGGCTCTTACTCACCCGGCCACCAGTTCATTTTCGTGAATTCGTTCGTCCTCTCTCTGGTCGACTGACGATAAGAGGTGGCTGGCGAACAAATTTATCCATTAAATCTGAGGAAACTATGAGTCAGCCTGGATACACGAACGAGGGTCGCGCTGTTGAACGGTGCTCAGCGGGCATCGTGGTAAGATTAACACTTGCAATCCCACAAACGTTACACTGTTTATGGTACATCCCTCATGCAGTCTGAAGTTTGGGCATACGATAAACTTGATAACGTTTTCGGAAACTTGGGCTAACGGATCCAATGTTTATCTCTGGTTTAAATGATAATACCCTTTTCATACCAAAAGAGAATAGTGTAAAAACTCCGCCGGGAATTTTGGTGAAACTTCGACTTTGTAGTGGATGTCGGCGATTTGTTCCGCGGGAAGTAGAATACAAATGTGAGTGACCGTGTTTTATTCTAGACAGGTTAGGGGTAATTTGTACAATAATTAGTCAACTCTTCATGGAGGTTTTAATCGAGTTTGTTTCACCATGCAATTAATTTCAGTGTGACTGAAAGTTCACGGAGCTCATATAAAGCAAACAGAAAATTTTGGTCATTGGTTCTACTCACCGCAACTTGTGCACCAGTCCATGTTCAACACTTCACCGATCTAAAAGGTTCTGTACGTGATGCAATAATCAATTGTCAGATAAATCTGATTTTTAAGAAGCGGTTTAGCCTGCCAAATTATAAGCACAAATACACCCATCGATCCTGGAGGCTACTCATTGTGTCATCATCTACAAATGTATTGAGCTGAGAATTTCTTATCCATTCTAATGCGAAAATACAAAACATTGTGTAACTTCATCTTGCGAAAACGTGGTCGTACGGCTAGACTTGGTGTTGGCCGATCTAAAGATTGAATGTGTTGAGTGATATGACTAATTCTTTCTCACTAAGCATGGTGTAACAATTCTTACACTTTCTGTTTGCATATATCTTCTTTGAATGTATCTCCTGTTAGTGAAGCGACGTGGGACTAGTTACCAGTTCGCTGACTGGCAGTTTTGGACTAGAAAAAGCTGACCATTCCAACCACCCATCCACTGTGCTGCAAAAGATTAATGTAAGGATCAGTTCAACTTATCCACTTGTGCAAAATATGTCACGAGATGTGTTGGATTGCATAATAGTTTGCGAATATCTTCTCTGGTTTTCATTTATTTATGACAGATTTGACGCTGACAGACTGCAACGAGGGAAGTTTCTGTTGATCCACCTCGGACAGTCCCTTGGTGGAATGAGATGCAAAGACTAAGCAATTTAGACCGACCAGTCAATTAGCCAAACGACCAAACCCCAGTAATAAGGTGTGTCCAATTTGTGCGTTACATTTGGAGACCACAATCGTGCTGAACAGTCCGAGGTTAACGAGAATAAAGACATAGACGAACATATGTTTTCGATAATTCATCTTCAGGCTGGTACAGTTATATAAGGAGTTAATAGAGTTTAAACGAAATATCGATCAGACTTATTACAGAGAAACTAGACCTCTGATCAATCAATTGCCGATTGCTTGATTGGTCGGTTACGTCACGCTTGTCCATTGTTTTGACCGCGCAGGTTGGCCATCGATCCGATGGATTTGTGGCCATTGTAGGTGCAGCGCCTGAACAAACCGTTTTTGATGTCATAATACCGGGTCATGCAGCCTCATTCTAATAGCCTCGGTAGTACAAAGTGTTCTAAGTCGAACAGCTTTTTGTTGGACTGCCTGGCACGCGATATACCACTTTGAAGGCTTGATCATTTTTCACCTGATGCCTGCTTTCAACCAGATGAGCGAGGATAGCACTGTTGACCGATCGTGATTCCCCGTGCCCCAGACACTGTGGATGGTGTTCTCGGATCCGTTTCGAAAGTTGTCTTGACGTTCGACCAGTATAACCTGCCGCACGTGAACAAGTGTATGAGTAGATACACATAGATCAGGTTTGAACTGCCAGTCTGTCTTTGTTATAAAACCTGAGAATTGGAGATATGGAGAATGGAATACCGAGTTCGTCTGTAGCATAGGTCATGCTAGTTGTCTGGTTAAGCCTACTTGTCATCCATTCTGTGGCTTTGTCACCTTTGAACAGCACTCGAATAAACACAGGCTTCTTTCCTACGTAATGAGTTTCAGGTTTAGTTGATATATTGGTCATATTTCTAGCGATAAATTGTTCCGGATAGCCATTATCTCGAAGGACGTTCTGTGTGAATTCAAGTTCACTTTCTAACGCATCTGGCGAGCAAATTTTGTATGCCTTATCAGTCAGGCAGCGCACTAGATTTCTCTTCTCTTTTAGGGCTGCAAAACTGGAAGTTTGTTTAGTGGCCTGTTCACGTATTCTTATGGTGAATTCTACGTTGAACAGTACCGTCTATTCGTCGATATAGACGAACATATAGGAAAGATATCTTGTTTCCAGTCTCTTCCTCAGGTGTAAACTTAACTGACTGATGGACGCGATTGGATATATCGAATCCTGTGTGCATATTAGTATCCGAACTGGCTACGATAAATATATCGTCTACGTATCGATGGTATTGACTGAAACGGCTGATGGTGTATTGAAACGTAGTGCGTTCAAGCTTTCCCATGAATATATCGGCCAGGAGTGGTCCGAGCGGGGATCCCATTGCTGTGCCATATGTCTACCGATACAACACATCGCTGAACAGCCGTTGTACGTTGAATGTGAGAAGAAGCAGAAACTCTTTCAATGTCAATGGTGTTAAACCAATGTTGATTCCGGTCTGTGACACGTAGTCACAGGTAAAATTGACGGTTTCTAGCAGCGGTACGTTTGTGAATAACGACACTACGTCTGATGAGCATGGTTTCTGTGAATTCATGTTAACGTTTTATATGCATTTGACAGATTCAAACTTATCACGTAGACTCAGCGGGACACTCACTTTTTCGGAGGGGTTTAAGCATTTTCACTAGCCACTTCGCCGTTGAGTGGTAAAGCGAATGCATCATGTCAGGATTTCTCGACCAGTTCATGCTGGAATCCAGCAACGTCACTGTTGAGCATAGAAACTGCATTACTAATCAGTGGTCTGGCAAACTTGTGATTTTAGATGAGACCCAATTGTGAAATCAGAGCTTCGGCTGGATTCGAACCAGCGACAGAAACTTGATATAATCACATCAAACAAATCCGAGGTTAGTTGTGCTAAATATCAGCGAAGTTGTACACCTGCTATAAAGTCAGTGCACACAAATGTGAAATCCAGGTTGCATAGAAAAGGATACTGCCGGATTTGGAAACGTAATCTATAAGAAAGTCGAAGATGTTATACTAAGAACTTTAAGCGGAACAATCATTATTATTTACATTCCCTTCAGACCATAAGGCGGAGAAAAAACAACTTACGTTACTCTATCCAGTTTTTGTTGCAGTCTGGCATGTGGGCAGGGATAGTCAGGTTGGTACAGTTTCGGCAAGTGCCAGCTAACGAGGTGAGCTCAAGGTGAGATTACTTCAGATAAGGCAGGAAGAATTTGAGAGTTATTATGCGTATAACCTGTTCGGAGTAAAATATACTGTAGTGGAGATGGCCGATAGCTATACTACTCGATAGCAGTCAGATGGAGGCACGTAATCTGTAATTGAAGTAACCGACGAAAAATACAAGAAGCAACATTGGAGTCCGCTGTGGAAAGAAACGAAGTTTTCCATACATGGACTTATAATTGACAACCGTGGCGTCTTGAGGTTAGTGTTATGTGAAAATTAGTATTTCCAATTGAGTTGCTGTTGGGCCTACACACCCCGGTGTTGGATTACTTTGTTCTTAGCTTACAACAATACTAATATTTCATCAAAAAACACACTTTGCCTAGTGTTTTGTTTTAGTTTGACAGCTAGAAGCATACTAACGATATTGTAATGACTCACAAGATACATTTTGTCAAGGATCCCGGCGATCCTTTGTGTTTTTGCGCGTGCACGTTTTCCACGTATGTTTGCTAGTCGGTTTGTTATGGGAGACGTCGATAAAAACTGGGAACCATTCTACTCAAGTAAGTAACACTTTTCTCACAGCGGATTTTATAGTTTTCTGAACAACTTCTTATTCAGCCGTATACTTGACTCATGTTTACGGTCGTAGTAGATTGGTTGTTTTTGAAATCAGTAAGATTGCTTTTTCATAAAATGAGCTATGGTACAGTGGGTTTTGCTTCCTCCTGCCTGTCTGTTCCAATTATCATCACCAGTCCCCGAGTATGCCAGAATTGAATACTTTCGTTTTTCCTAGCCAAGCTGAAAATATTTGGTTCGTTGTTTTCTTAGCTGTGGGTTTATGACTCGTTCCTGTTTGGACTGAGTATGATCGTTAGGGACGAACAATTCGTGGAATGGACGTCTTAATTAATCATTGTTTTTTGTTTCTCAAGCTATCCAGCGAGAACGTTTAGCTCATATTTGTGATTGGACCACTAGGGTGACACATTTGAGGATGCGACCGATTAGTTGCGTACATGAAGACCTAACCTAGCCTAGCCTCGTAGTTTATGCCACTATAGTCATACAGAACCCCACTAAATAACACCTGGTGCAACAATCAGTTCCTCGGTGTTATCGTCAGTGCTTGGTGTAGTCCTCTCAACAATAACAACACGTAAAAGAGCATTGCGTGATTTTGTCTGCCTATAATATTGAAAAACATGAAAGGTTCGTGACGTCCTAAAAGAAGTATATATTAAGAAGGTCGGTGACGGTTTGGGGAGACGTAAAACGGTTTACGGCAAGTGAGCCATAACAGAATATTAAATTCTGTTTGAGGTCATCCTTTTATACAACCCCCGGCAAAACTGTAGTCAATCGATAGTTTTACAGGTTTATTCACCGGCATATCCCCCAATACTCATTTTTTGTATCTATCTAGCTTATATGATCATGTGTACTGATAATAAAAAGGTATTGGATATCCGTTCATTTTCCATGAACTAACGTTGAAAAACAAGTGAAAGACACAAAACAGCTTATTTATAAGTAACATAAAGCGATCTCAAGAAAACCACAAGTCCACCTAGTAAATGATCGTTTCTGCATTCACCATACTAACATGTGGCAGCGTATGAACAATAAGTGTTTGTAACGTCATCGTACCATGAGGTGCAACGAGTTCCATAAAAGCCTCATTTAGGCGTTCACATTCAGTGTACCTGAATGTATGGGGATCGACAAATGGATTCGCAGATCAACATGTTCCGTCAGTCATTACGCTTGACACTCATCTCCAAATGTAAGCATCACTAAAGTAGAAGAAGCACTGATTTTATCTAATCGAGAATGACCCAGAGTCTTTTGAGTAGAGCTAAATACAGTGAAGAATTATTCTAAGCTGAGTTTAAAGCTTTAAGTCGAATGGTTCCGCTGGACAGGCTTAAGAGTAATCTTTTGGTGGTCAAGAAAAATCATTCACAAAATGATTGGAGAACCACGTCTAATGAAATCATGAATAAGATTGTGTCTTAATATCGAACAGAATCCAGTTGAAAGCGATCACGATCAGAGTAGTAGTCACAGTATTTTTGAATGAACGAGAGATGTACGTGGCAGACAGATAAGCAGTAGTTTGTAGCAGTCCACTGTACAACGGATATGAATTTTTGTCAAAAGCCAATGAGATGAGAACTACCAATTTTTCCGCCGTCGCATTCCGACGATCTTTCCAGCTAGTTGTCAAGCTGAGGAAGCAGTGGAACGTAATATGCCAGTATATATTTTCGAAGTCTGTGGCCAGTTCTTCGTGGATGGCGACTGTCCGCTTAACTGACTAGTGATCTTGATCCAACCCGGATCGACAATTTCTGATTCATACTCGTTCAGTCTGGATACAATCATGATAAGATCTACATCTTCATCAACGAGGTGAGAGATATCCCGAAGTAAACACGGAGTAATCTAAATCTCAGTCATTCTGCTTCATTTGTGTGGCACATGATTAGAAAATGTAGTGAAAGTTAGAAACGGAAGTGGAAACAGCGCATTCTCTTGGCTTTCTGTATACATCAAATTGAATTTATAGATTTATCGCAGTCAAATTTGTTATCTTCTACCTCAGTCCTATAAGAATAAGCAGGTGTCGAATACATTCATACTACTACGATTTTTCCTACTTAGACACCATAAATGGGCGGTATGTGAAATAATTGAATAACTCCGTTCGTTTAGGGTGGCAGTAATATTCTGTAATATTTTGTCCCAAGCATTAAAACAGCGTTTCTCATAAACGCGATTATACGACGCATCGATCTGAAACCAACCGTACTACCCATCTGGACCGGTTTACTCTGCTTATATTTCATAATTTCAACTTGTTATAGATCTTAAGTTAGGCTCAGTTTTATATCTCATTTTATAGGTATTAAGGATGTTGTGTATTGTTATACAAACGTAACTAAAAAAAACAAGTTACGTATCAGTTCTCAGATTGTTCATATAAGGTGTCCTTAATCGGTCTCAATAGCTTTCCGTTTGACTGCATACATTGTTGTAATATTTAAGCCAATTTGATGGTCATGTATAACGAATGCACTAAGCTAAGCGTTCCAAGTGTGTACGAAACCTGTCTTACTTATCTGTAGGCAGCTTGCATCTGAAAACAACAGTAACAACCTCGAGTTCCGCTGCTGACCATTTTACTCTGAGGTGGGATAGATGAACACGAGTACACCAATACGTGTGAATGTTTCAGCAATATGCTTGTTGACGAAAAATTCGACTGTCTACCGGAAGTACATGCATCGACCAGGTTAGGAAAGTGGCTCAATCAAACAGCGTGTAGATAAACGGTTATACAACTTTGCTACCTACGACAGTGACGGAAAAACAAAATTTTATAACTATCAGTTTGTGGATACATGAGCTGTTTATCAACGTACGTGATTGTTCACGATCGTCTGCACAAGGTGATGAAGAACTCATAAAACTATATCAACGTCTGACATCTTCTCTGCCTGTCGTCATTTCCCTCGACAATATCTGGCACTGAGTGAACAGTGAACGAAAATTATGAATTTCGAATTTCGCACCGAATTCTTTCCCGTCTTCGCTACACATAACGATTTAGAACTAATATACCGTTTATATTAACTTAAACTAAATCACTTTTGTTTCGTCATTCTTCTCGGCGAATTCTGATTGTCAGAAGGAGTGATATTTCCTCTTGTAGCACAATGACTTCTAGAAATAAAATGGGCTCTTGAAAACTACCAACAGCATGTTAATTACAAGGTATTGTACTCAAGATAGTAGTTTATGATGTGTGTGTGCGTTAAAGCTGGACCACTCTTAACTTTACGTAGCCTTTGGCTCAAGATAAGGGTTTTACTGTTACATATACTTGCTGAGAGTGACCCTGAAAATTTCTGTAACGGTTCACTGCATGACTTGGTCTGTCCTAGACGCCGGTTCTGCTGGTACCGTGGTTGTTGTTAAGGCTCCCCATACTTCTGATAAGTAATAAAAATCATTGGATATTACAAAGTGAACTGAATACGGTTTCCGTTTTATCATACATTTTCAGTCATGCCCCCAAGAAAAAGAGTACTATATGCAACTTTCAAATTAGAACTTGCCAACAGTCAGGGAAACGGACTGTCGTCGTGAAGCAACCACGACGACTGTAACACTGGAATCACACACGACCGATTTACTACATGCAAACACTCAGCTACATTCGTTCAGGAGTAAAACTCGGTTATCAACATGAATTATCGCCATACTAACCATGCTGAGGTACACGCTGTTATTAGACCTAAGTGCTACTGTCTACGTACCACCTCTGATAAATTGGATAAACGAGATTAACCCATAATCCATCTCGAACTCTCTGTTTTTCTATATTCTTCAAAAATCACAGCTTAACAGAGAAGTTATTCGAATAATTCCACTGTCAACATAAACCAGTCTTAGTAGTAGTTATAGTCAACCTCACAAACACTGCATTCAAAGCTGTAGGTGTTTAAGCGAGTCCAACTGCACCAAAACGTTAGTTGCTACAATATTCATGTATTCATTTTCTAATCATAAGTAACTTGGTGAACAGAAATGTACTCTGAACCAGCTGCAATAACGTGAGTTGTACTAATCAGACATGCAAATCTCTAAACAATTAGGTGCAAGCTCTTCTTTACAAACACGGCCGACCAGTTACATACAATTTGCAAATCAGTCGGTAACACTGGTCAAGAACAGTTGAACTGGCCCAATGCTTAAAAGCGAAATACTGGTGGACTTCAGGCACGCGCGAATGTTCTTGAAATGTTGGAATCAAAATCAGTGGTTCATAATCTTTTTATCAGATCCGAGAAATACGTTACTGCACTTATAATGATAATAACCTGTGATATTTTTTCTCAGGGATACTCGGTAGAAAGCCCGACTGTCATCAATATCGTCCATTCTTATTAGGTACTGTAGTTTATCGTACTATTGAGTAGTCGGAGATATGGCTAATTTCAGGATGAAAACCTCTCACGCCTGATCACAGCCCTCACATTTATACAGACTTTCCAGCCAGCATCGTTTGCAAAAAGCATTAGACTCCAGTTTCTCTCTTGTTAGAGCTCGTCAGTAGTAGTTATCCGTACGACGGTCGGACTAGGGCTCCAGTTAAGCTGTCATTCCTGAGAGTACAATTATTCACTCCGGGGAATTCGCCAATTCCCCGAAAATATTGTGTGACAAGAAGACTAACAAAGAACACTTGTTAGTGACCTTCACCTTTGCCATGGTCGTACACTACTCCAGTCTTCACGACTCACCTAAGCCCACGTGGCGATTGTTGTTGTCATCCCGACTACACGCCTAGACTGTACTGTCTAGATTTTTTCTGCTCCATTCCCTTTTACCTTGTTTGTTGCTAGTCGCAGACCC
This sequence comes from Paragonimus heterotremus, assembly GCA_013368495.1. Classification (NCBI taxonomy): domain Eukaryota; kingdom Metazoa; phylum Platyhelminthes; class Trematoda; order Plagiorchiida; family Troglotrematidae; genus Paragonimus; species Paragonimus heterotremus. The sequence continues at coordinate 73,421 of LUCH01001989.1, read as the reverse complement.
TATGAATACGGACGAGTTTGTGACTATGTTGTCTTCCGGTCAAGCAACATAAAAATGCTCTGTTTGAGGGCCAATCTTTTTTCTGTGTTCATGTGGTAGCCTTGGATGGATGGGTTGGATGGGAAAAGACTAATTAACCACGTATACTCGGTACTCCATCGATCATTACCGTTGACCGTTGTTCCGTTATCTGCCGTTTCATTGACCGTTATTTCGTTCTGTTTACGTGCTCGTAATTCGTAGATACAGTTACAACAGTTCAGTTGTCTTAAGAACGCGTGGCAGAAGTTTTACTCCCGACCATTGTAACAAGAGCGAAACTACATTCTAGTGCTTTTCACGAAAGAGGCTGACTGAAAGTTCTATCTGAATACGTAGAACGCAATCAAGTGTGGATGATGTTCAACTTGAAGCTTTAGTTTGTCGTTTGAAAATCCAATGGATCACCTCACACTTCTGGAGATTATAAGTGTTCATGAATGATTAATTTTTCTCTTAATAGTATATTCGCTTGATAACATCAGCCAGACACTATTTTGTCAATACAGTACAGACAGAATACAAGGTTTGCTTCAATAAATTATCAGGAATAATCCCTCGACAACAGAGTATCGTGAAGATACCTCTTTTGGCTAGTCCTTCTAGGATTCTGATGAATGCATCTGATTGAGAACCTTTTTTCTCCCAACGCGGAGTTGAAAAAATCCGAAATTTTCGAGTGAATGTACAACAGTAATTTAGCGAGAGAAAAGCTAAAAGGCCCGAACCGATCAGTAACTTTCATTTTATTGCCAGACATTACCGATAACATATTGTTGGAATCAAAACGGTGTATTTACGATGGAAACTTGTTGTTAACCAGGGCCAAAGCTAAACCTATTTGGACTAATCGATTTCACTATAATTTCACTAGGTGTAATTCCCATTCAGTTATTGAGTAGACTGTATGCTTAAGAAGCACCATCAGGACACAACTTCCTGGAGCACTAACACAAAAACAAAAGACTTTGTCTCTAGATGAGCACAACTGATCCCTATACTCCTACATCTAACTCCCTTACACGTTATTTCGTTGAATACGAGTCATACAGCTGACAGTTTCCACAATTACGTATAGGCGTCTAAGTGGGTTTTGACAAGTTCTTTGTGCTCTTTTCATTCCTGTTTCTGTCACACTACGCTCAATTTTTCCATCATGCTGCTTGACCAGCTGGTACATTACACAGTACCATTTAAGAGGTTTGAGAGGAATACAAAGTATCTAGAAGACTCTAGGTTGGTTACCAATTCTCTGTATGCACGTACGATAGCATACTGTTTATTGTAGGAGACCTCGTTCCAAACAGGGCGCCATTCCATTCATTTATAAAATTCTTAAAGGAAGATAGTCCATGTGCATTTACGAACAACCTTTTTCAAATGTTTGATTGGTTACTACTGTGTGTAATCGTTGCAGTAATTGCAGTTCGGTTGGCTTCTTGCATTTTTTCTTCTGTCCTATTTCGGCGCGGTCGATCACCGTGACTCTCGGAGTCGAACAACCCTTGTCTTTTTCGGTCAGTTTGGAAATATGCTACTCACTGTTCTCTTGATCGTGGGTTTCTGACTCGTTCCTGTAAATTAGTACTATGTTATTCTGTTCGTTTCTAAACACGAATTTGCAGACAATGGACATCGTTTATTTGATATAACGGAACTGTCTGACTAGATCATTTCAGCAACAAATCTAGCCAGAATTACCAGACCTATCTTTTTGACTCACAGTATAACTCGTCCATCAGTTTGGCTTGTTCTCCATTCTGTTGGACCTTGGTCATTCAATGGTTTTCGTGATAACCGAATTCCACGAGTTTGTTCCATGCTCGCAACTTGGTGTTTTTGCAGATAATTAACGTGGGAATGAACTCTGCCAAAACTGTACATTTCTGACTTACCGCTGAGAGCATCGTCGGTCAGACTGCCGATGGTCTTGTGGATTATTTCGGGACCGAAGTTGTGCAATTTATTCAACTGTTCCAAGTATAGTGGCCTAAATCTTTGCTTTGTTTCTGAAGTTGATCGCTGCCATATCTTACAGCCATATAATCTATACTTAAATTGGTCACACATATCAGTAGCTGTAATAAGAAAAATTATACCGGACGTTAATCGTTGGCAAGTATCAGCAGTTTCTCACGGTCGTATACGTCCTGGCATGGCTCCTACTTTTGACTAATGTGATTGGTTACTTTATTATTCCGTTCTATCGACCTTGAGGGTCGTTTTATTCATGTCTGTTGTGTTAGCAGCACGTGATATTCATCATTATCTTGAGGTTGGTTACGCGTCTGGTCACTCTGCCGTTGATTTACAACACTAAGCGTTGTGTAGGCCATAAATTAAAAGGTCGAACATTTGCTCGATAATTAAATGATTCCTAGTCATAGTCGATTAGAAATTTTTGTACAGACATTATAACGTCCCCAGATATAACCGTTCATCTTAGGCACTCAATGTGATTACGCACCTATTACACAACTGTGATGCCATCCGAGTGTGGGCACAATCGTTTGACGATATTATCTTTTTCGCTCTAATTCAAGGATTTTCCATGTTCCGCTAATGCGCTGCAATCCAAAAAAATGGTGACACCGTTATCGAAAGATTACGTACAGGTTGTTATGTACTTAGTTCAAAACTCAGTCGACGAGCTGATCCACCTCCTCGTGGTGCCAACTAGGCGGTCTCGGTGCAAACCTTGACTGGCTGCAACCCCAGATATGGCCATCCATTCTACCTGGTTTTAAGATACTGGCTAAATTCGACCAAGAAAATGAAATTACCCCCAGCACCTCCGTGCAGGCATCTACCAGTACAGCGGATAGACAAGCAGAGTACACATGTTCAGAATGTAGCCAGATTTACGAATCGAACGCTGGCTTGTTGGCAAATTCTCGTATGCAACGCAGGAATGGTCCAGAACAGAAAAGTGGACATCCAGCCTGTCACAGTCTTTGACTGCGCCAAATTTGCCCGCAGCTTTTTGTTGTACCTTAAATCAGAACACTAGATAGTAATAACGAGTGTAAACGGTATGAAAGTAATCTGCCCAGCGGACACACGTGAACGAGATAGAATTAAACCAATCATAGTCGAGATGTATCACGCGAGTGTTGGTAGCCAATCAGATACGAGGTGAACGTTTTGGCACTGCAAAGAGCGTACACACACACACACACAGCTTCGAATTAGGCGTAGATAATACGGTTGACAGATTTCGGAGCCCATAAAGAGCGACAAGGATTTGAGGGGTATAGAAAGAGTTGCTCCGTGCGTGAAGATAAAATGACCCCCTGGATCAACCGTCCAGTAAATAATTGACGTTGACTGACTTTCCTGTCATTATCCAACTCGTATGTATTGGGTCCAAGAGTACGCTTTGTGGAGACCGGGGATGGAAAGCTTTGGTATTGTTACGTTCGTCGAGCTTGACATTTAGGTTGCAAATGTTTCATCACCAAATGAGGTGACATCATCAGTGCGTAAGTGTTTGAGCGTTTGCAGGTTGGTGAGTTGGTGATTAATTTTCGTATGTAGAGCTCCCCCGAACATAAGTTCAGCAGGTATTTGTTTCGGTTGCTCTATGGTGCTTGGTGCGATAAGTAAATAACAGTTGATGCACATAATCCTCTCACGTCTCTTCTAGTAACTGTAATGCCTACACACACTCCTTCGGACAGTGATTCAAACGTTCCACCATGCTATTATTTCAGGGAATGTAAAGAACAGTCCGTGAATGTTTTATTCCCTGCCGACACAAAATTTCCCCGAACTCATAACTGACAAATCGGAATCCATTATCAGTGACAATTTCTTCAGGAATCCTGAAGCGAGCAATAAGGTTTTTCATCCAGTGAATTACTGTGGATGACGCGACATCTCCACAGATATGTGCCGCAGACCATTTACTGTAATAACAAATGGCGACCAATATGTTACGTTTGTTTGAAGGAGACATTGTAAAATGTCCCGTGTTTTCGATAGCCAGCTTTGCCCACGGACGCATAGGATATTCCTGTGGCTGCACAGGGACAACCATAGGTATGGTTGATCTGTTAATACGTTGGCAAGGGGCGCAATCATTAACGAGGGTCCCGACTGGCGAAGACATTCGTGGTCACCAATGCCATTCGCTAGCAGGACGAAGGGTATGTGTAATTCCACAATGTCCCTTATGAGCACAAAGCATGATCCCACGTTTTTAAATAGATAATGGGACTAACCGCGGTCCACGCATGATGCGGTCATCCATCACAGAAAGCTCCTCTCGCAAGGGGTAGTAGCAATTTAGCTCGTCTGTTGTATTTTTGACACCAAGCCATCCGGTAGAAATGTATTTTTTCAGTTGTTGGAGCTCATTGTCCATTTGCGTATGTTCTTGAAATCGCTTTCCGGTTACCGCAAGAATTTCCAGATCATCAATGACAACCATAATTTCAAATTCGTTCATGCCGTCTGTATCATTTTGTATAGATAAAGGTAATCGAGATAGTGCGTCAGCTGCTTGATTTTCTGAACCACTTCTATTTTTAATTTTGAGGTCGTAATTTAGTGGTCTAGCATATCACTGACTGATCCGTAATGGTCTATAGCCTTTAGTTCCTTGACTGAGAAGTGTCGTTAATGCTGCATGATCAGCTCTCTGAGTGAAGCGTCTACCGAGAAGGTACATATGCCACTTCTCGAAAGCCCAGATACAGGCTAACGCTCCTTTTTCGTTGGCTAAATATTTACGTTCCCTCCCAGAAAGTGTTCGTGATGCGTATGCCACAATATTTTCCTGTTCTTGTTGAATTTGAGAAAGAACGGTTCCTAGACCAACATCGAAGACATCAGTTGAAACGAACGTGCTACAGGATTGATCGAAGATACTGACATCGGGGACGGAAAAAATCATTTGTTTCATGCGTAAAAAGGCTTCTGTCTGGGTGTCGGACCACTCAAAGGGGATATTGGATCTTGCAATTAATCGCAATGGCTCGACCATAGTGGCGAAATTCGAAAGATGGCTTAAGTAGTATGAACAGAGTCCGAGGGAGCGTTCGAGTTGAATTAGATTCGTAGGATCTGGAGCTTTCACAATAGACTCAGTATTTTCCACGATGGGTCGAAACTGTTGTGAAAATCAACTCGATTTACCGCTTGGCCAAACCCAGACATAATAAAAGAACTAACAGGGGGCCAATCCAAACGTCGCGTTAAAGATACTATATGGGGATTGGACAAACGGTCTCAATGTTACGACTTCCCTCATTCACTAACTTCTTTGTTCTGTATTGCACTAATTAACGTTCCATTTGTGACTCTATGTGCTAATACGACCAGCCAGTGGTAGACTGGCCACTGTACATTCATAAATGTAGATTCTTTTCTCATGAATATATCATCCATGTACACAACAGAACCCCAGCATGAAGATAAAGACTAAGTCATAACTTTTTGCCAAGCTGATGGAGCTGAACTTAAACCCATTAGTAAAACTTTGTACTGCTACAGACCATCTGTAATGAGAAAAGCCGTAAAGGGTCTGGAATCGTCCGTAAGTGGCATATGAAGGAAAACAATTATGATGTCCAATTTTGAGAAAAAGTTTGCTCCGGCGAGCCTACTTAACAGTTCATCTTGATTAGGCAAAATGAATTTTTCAACTACAATTTGATCGTTAAGTGATTGAAGATCTGCGCACAATCGAACGCTACCGTCTTTTTCGAAGACCGCAACTAATGGATTTACCCAAGCCGAACATGGTATGAGTTCAATTATGTCATTTTGAAGCATCGAATTGATAGCGGCAGTTACTGCTTCCCCGTTTGCAGGAGGTATCGGTAGCGGCTGTAATATGGAGGACCGTTTTGCATCTGACTTTAAGTGAATTTGGTGGGACACGTTGGCTACACGACCAACTGAATCAGTAAACAGATGTGGGTATCTATGATGCAACAATGGTACGTCAACAGAAGCTATTGTCATACGTTCAACAGAAAGTACCAGATTCACAGCAACCATTGCGTTACTACCTAACAATGGTTTTCTGTCAGTGTTACATATACACACAGCAACAGAAGCAAGGGGAGAAAATTCAACACACCGTTGGAGTAATATAAACCTTTTCATTTCTAGGGGTGCGCTGGAGTAGCTGTCAAATTTATAAACCGTTAGGTACACAAGTATATGTTTGAAATGAAACTCATAAAACGAATAGAGAATTCAAGTTATTGGAGATGCAAAGTGTAGTTTCATTCCAAGGGGGCAGTTTTGGAGCCGGAGGTAGAAAATGAGTAGTTCGAACATCGGAACGTGATAATCGTGGTTCTTTAACTGACATGGAAGCAACAATATATTCGTCAGAAGGTAAAGCATAAATTATTTCTGTGGTAGGAGGTTCTTCTGGCACAGTAACGGCACCTCCCTTCTAGTGCATTTACCGAGCGCGTACGGCAGAATTTTGCAAAATGACCGAGTTTAGAACAACCCGAACATTTAACAGTTCTTGCTGGGCATTACAGATTATTCGCCCGAAGTGCTGCTGATCCACAACGGAAACATTTGCCTAGAGGTTGGAAGGCAGCTGGCAGATACAAATTCTTAATCATTGAAACCGAGTGTGGCGCCTTCGAGAACAATTCATACTGTGGCCCAAGTTGCTCTTTAAAACGAGCCATTTCACGAGCCTTCTTCCAATATAATTTGGATGCATCCTCAGTCAAAAGAGAGATTCACGAATGTTTGCATACCGTACCCCAAAGATAAACTGTTGTATGAGCTTGAAGTCTTCAAGTTTCTTAGTATGTATTTTAGAACACTCACACGGTCGGATGGTCCAAATAAGTTGAGAAATAAATCCTTCCAGTGGTTGTACAGTTTGCTGACAGATGCGGAAAAAAGTTAACCTGGAGGCGTATACATTGGCAACGGCCCGTAGTATTTTGTCAGTAATGTTCAAAGCATCTTCTGGGGTGGTTTTGTGACGTAGAGAATGATTGTCAAACTGTCTTTTTGATTCAGTGCTCAGATAATTGCGAAGAAGTTTTAGTTTAGTTGACTCTGTCAGGTCCAACGGTGGATTTAACACATCGGGCAAATCTAAGTATTTCGTAGACGTCGTTTTCCACGTAATCCACGAACCTGGCGTTGGAAATACTCCTGGATCCACCGAAATGTTGCAGGTGCATTCATTGAAGTAAGCATTGAGGGCGAAATCATTTTTTGTATCGTAAATCAGAATGCAAGGTAATGATAACGAATGTAAACACTATGTTTGTAATCCGTCCAGCAGATGAATGTAACGAATGTACATACGCACACGACAGTCCCGTCGAACGCATCCGTGACAAACTCATGTTCATGAAAGCTGTCGGATTCAATTGGTCTCAGCAAGAATCGGCTCCTCTTGGCAGATGTGCCGATGCACTGGCTGCGTCGTGCCTTACTGCTGTATAACAGGTAGTTTCGTTTGTCAGTAGTATAGTGCCCGCAAGCAACTAAAGGAACAAAAGGGGCAGGCCTTAAAACTAGGAAGACAACAGACCAGAAGCGATTATCGGAACAGTGTGTACTCTCCATGGTGGAAGTGCTACCAGGGCGAATGACAACATACTGCTACCCAGTGTTAGTGAATGCATGTCAGCGGTGCAAATGAGTGTACCTGTTCGTCGTCCCATGTTTGACAAAACTTGTACGGGAGTTCCTGCAATAACCGAATTTGCAGGCCGAGCGTCTTTTCGGGTCACAACATTATTCGACGTTAACTTCATCCTCGGCTTCTGCCACATTTCCCAAGTAGTTCTTTTGAGAGCATTCGGGAGCGTCTGTGTACGTTATACTGGCAGAGGAATACTGTCCACGTTATCGATCCACCCACCGTCTTTCAGACTAACACGACATCGGATATTGGTTCCTAAGCTGATGACCATTCAGAGTGATTTACCTGTTTGATCCAAACGGCGATTACCTAAGTGCAGTCCAATAGCGAGGCTTTCCGACACAGTGATGAATTGCTAGCTACTGCCCGTTGTCCACAAACGAGAATTATCACAACAGTGCAAGTTAAATCGCTGCTGAACATGCTCGCCTCACTAGTTTTTATGTAGACTTGGCGAATGGTCACTCGACGACATGTTGATGTGAGAACTCAAGCGACCAGTAAGCAGATACGGAGAGTTAAATATGCAGCGATTCAAACGCCGGCGTTGAAGATTTTTCTTTGGAAACTGAGAAAGTGCCTATAAGATGAACCACAGTCTCCCGGATAATTTCAAAGAATACTGTCCCGGCGTACTATCAACTCATCCGCACGTTGATGAGCAACCATCTCGCACAATTCTGCCTACGGACTGATCTGTGATTGACCAGGCCACTGGAGAACTATCACGCACCCTGAAGAAGATGGAAAACACAGTTTCAGGTTTGGGAAAACTTTTGCCCAAACATTTAAAATGCATGAAATATGATGCCCTGGCCGAATACTTCAACCTTTTCCTGTCAAACCAAGGTTGTCCACTCCACCTATGCCGCTCGCACATTACGCTTGTACCCGAAGTGAACAATCCTTCATCTCCCACCGAGCTCAGACTAATCGCCGTATCTTCAACGTTGATACGTTTTTTTAACAAGATATTGGCTGATCGTTGGAATACGCACCTGCAACTGGCCGCTCCCCAGTTTGTATTCCTACACTGTGATGGTTGATTCGAGACGATCTCACAGCCTCATGCGCTGTCCGGGAACTCATGTACTACGTCTTCAAGTCAGTGTGCGGATTTTATCGAAGTGTCCAAAGCGTTCGATTCTATCTCACAGGATTCGAATATCAGATCGGCCCGGGTCTTCGGTGCTCCCCACCTCTAACGCACAATATTGCCGAATCCTATCGGAATGCTTCCGCCACGCTCAATGGCTCCGTTCTCCGGTCTTAACATGGTGTTCGCCAGGGTGATCCACTATTCCTACTTCTATTATACACGGCGATGGATGAGGTGTTGGCTCTATCTCGACTGAAGCTTGACTACCGGTTCCCGGATGCGCCGGTTAGCGGATTCTTCTAGGCCGATGATCTGATCCTTCTAGCTGAGAATCCTACGCCTCTCTCCGAAAAGCTTACAGCCGCCGCTAGTGCCCTGGAACTAGCCGGACTGAAGAGCAACACACAGAATACTGGACTAATGATCAACCGCGGTGATCATAAGCACAACACAAGCGCCATTTCTAATGAATCTATTCACTTCGGCTCGGACATTATCCACTCACTAAGCGCACCCGACAGTGTGACCTAATTGGGTATGCCGTCCATCTAAGAAGCTAAAGCATTCATTAATCACAGTTCGCAACTTCGTACGGTGCTGAAAGAAACCATCAAAGTACCTTTGAAGCCACATCACCTCCTAGAACTTCTAAGATAACATCTGATCCCGAAAAGGAATCACTCATTAGTGTTGAACCAAGTCCACCGTAACACGCTCATAACTATGGATTGTACGATTCGCCAGTTTGTTCGGCAACGGCTCTGTCTTCCTTAAAGCATTTCAGTCAGCAACATCCATTCGTTTGGGCTTGCCGAGTTTGTCCACTACTCTTCCCATCTCGTACAAAACTCGAGTAAAGTGACTTCTCTCCAGTTAATGTTCAGTTCTGCAGAATGTTGTCGAAGGGAATTCGTTTGACTCTATCTTGAGGAAGGTGTACGTCCCGGTACACTTTCAGGTTGTAGTGATGATGAACAAGGCGGAAGCCCACGCGGCGTGGATGGATAAGCTCTAATTTTCGTTAGATGGCCGTGGTCTTTAGTAAGTGTCACGCTCTCCACTCTCTAATCGTTGGCTGTTCAATCCAGACTGCATCATCCCCAGAATCTTTATTTTTGCCATCCAGCTCAGATGTAGTCTGCTGCCAACCGAGGTCCGAACTTCACGAGGTGGCCGAATTGACCACTCAGTTCTCTGCCGTGATAACTGTGGTCAACTATAAAGCCTAGTTCATATGGTGCAAATATACTGGATCCCACACGATACGCGTTGTGCTCGACTAAACTGCGTGGCCGAAGACGGTGCTGTTGTGGTGCTCGACGTCAGTATAGTGGGTCACTAAGGAAGCCAACCTGTCTTGACGGACAAAGTTGAAAAGTACAGAACCGACTCTTATAAGACCGCCATTCAACCGACTCTGCATCCTATGGGCTGTGGTGCGAACTCTGTTTCTCATTTATCTATGATAATCGCTTTTCGCGGTATTATATTTCCTTCTTCATCTAGCGCTATTCTTCGACTGGGACTACCCCTCACGTAGCTACGGGTTTATGTTTACTAGCTGTTCTAGGTTCCCTGAAAACTTACGATACATTTATGCGGGGAACCCGGTGGTAGCTGTTGCCACCTCTCTAAAAGTTGCCTCACTATGAAGGACATTTTTTTGTCCCGATACGTGAGCCTTGACCGTGATAGCAACTCTGTGCCCTGAACAGCTTTTGATTTTGGGAGACTGGCCGCTAAACTCATTGTTTTTGAAACTAACTTTCGTGTATTTTTATTCTTTTCCTAAAATCCGTTTGTTACATACCGCACAGGTAGTTTTCCGTTCGATGACTGGACTATTAACGCTTGCTACTCTTTCGAGAGGACTCACCAAGTGTTCAGTGTTGCTAGCTATACAGCACCCCACACTATTTCTTCACACAAACCAAATCGAGCAAAAAGACACAGGAACCATTTCAAAACCACTGTTGTGGTTGTCCCATTATGTTGGAGATCTTCAGGCCAGTTAGTTCGAAAACACGTAGCTATTATTATGTTCTTTTCAAATTGCGGTGCAGTTGCAAAATGTTCCATTTTGTATAACAGGCAGCTTTATTTGTGAGCAGTATAGCGCACACATTCGGGAACTAGAGGGCAGGTCTCAACGTCAGGAAGACGAGGGAATAGAAGGGACTATTGGAGTAGTGTGTACGCACTATGGTGGGGGACGTACCAACATAGCGAATGATAATTTACTATCGCCTAATATGTATGAATGCACGTGGGCCATGCAAATTAGTGCACGCGTTCGTGGTCCTATGTTTTAACATAACTTGTACGGGACTTCATGCAGTAAACAACTTCCCAGACCAAGCGTCTTTTGCGGTCTCAACACTACAGATCAATCGAGGCTTTGCCCATAGTCTCATGGGATACAAGATGGGTTAAGTAGACGCCTTAATCCGCCTAGCAGATCTATTAGGATGTTGGCAAGCGAAACGGTCTCTGGTTTCGGCTTCCATATTGGAGTTCAGCGTTGGCGACCAAAAGTTCTCGAATAGGGACTTTTATCCTTACAATGTCAGAATGTCTCTAATATCCAGTAGATATTACACCTCTAAGAGAAGATTGTGGTATGACGAGGTGAATGTTACTTAGACCACATTTTCCAACTGTTGATAACTAAAGTGACACAACAAAAATGTTAGCAGTTCATGCGGTAGGTCGCTTCTATTGGGGCATGTAGTCGATGTATATTTTCCGGCTTTCGTAAGAACGAATTCGTCTTCTGTACTACCTTGTGTAATCTTCAGAGTTACGGATGTTGCATGAAAATCACTCAGGGCTACAATCTTTTGGACTTCTTCCATATCTATATTTTCACCATCAGTTTCTTTGGGTAGACGCGAAAATGCACCGGCTGCCTGATTCTACTGTCTCGCTATATAGAAAATTTCAGAATCGTAAATCAGTAGACGTGCCTACCACTGACTAGCCCTTGAACGCCTTACTTTCAAGACAGAGACGCTCAGTAAGAGATACGAGGTCAGTGCACAAAAGATACCCACGTCCGAACAGATAGAGGTGTCACTGTTCACAAACCTAAACACGTATAACATTTTCTTTACGACCTGCAATATGGTTTCCCTCAGTGATTGAAAGTGTCCGCGAGGCACATGTGACCACATTTTGCTTACTGTTCTGCACCTCTGATAAAAGGGCATCTAAACCGACGTCAGAGGCCTCAATGGGTACAAAAGTAGGTCAGTGTTTGCCAAAAGTGGATAGCGTAGGCGTAGAAACAACTGGTGTACGGATCGAACAATCGGTTTTTTCTTGTTCTGGACCCCAGCTAAACAGCTTGCTTTACAGGGTTACTTACGCAAAGCATCATAAACACTGTCGAAGTTCGCAAAATGCTTTAGGTAATACAAAGAGAGGTCCAATAAATGTTCAACTTATTCCACCGTTTGTGGCTTGAGACACCATAATAGCACATACATTCCCCCCTTAGGCTTAATACCGACAGATGAAATCATGTGACCGAGAAACTTAACTTCTCCCACCATAAAAGTGACACCTTCGAAAATTAAGTCGTAACCCTAGCCCGTTTAGTCGGTGAAGCATAGAATTTAGGTTAGAATCCTGTTCTTCAGAGGACTTTCCAAAGACGCAGATGCCTTTAGTGTACTAGGCACAGCGCTTTGAATCAGCTAACGTGACTGTAACGAACGTTTGCTATAATACAAGTGCACTTGAAACACTGCACTGATGCAGACCATCTTTTTTGAGGAATGACATGAATGGTCCCAAATCGATAAGGGCATGTGAAAATAGACATTTTTAATATTGGGTTTTGGAGATACCTTCGCTCCGGACAGTTTGACAATTAGTTAATCTGTAGAAGGTATAGGAAACTTCCCCCACAATGATGCTACTGTTAAGCATACGTAAGACGCTGCAGCCATGAATAGGTCCGTGGTTTTTAGAACTGCTACTAACAACTGCATCCACGATTAACAATAAATTGATTAGGTCAGTTCATCTCAAATCATTTCTTGGAGGACAATAAAGACAGCCTCTCACTTGGAAAGTGGTATCGATCGTGGCTATGACAAACTGAATGCAATGATGTTAGATTTCGATCTCTTAGGAATACTTCCAGTGTTGCTGAGAAATACATTCAGATGAGGTGACTTGAGAAAATCTGTCTGTACAGTAACGACAGCAGTGTTTATCAGTCTATCCAGGCAGGTTGTAACCTTCAAAGAAATCATTGCATTTCGTCTCAACAGCGGTTTGCCATTAATGTTCGAAATGTAGACTGGTACGGTGCACTGAGAACTACCATCTGGGTACAGCGCTTCATCTATACATCCCAGGATAGGCACAGTGTCATTCTAATAAATTCCAAACGTATAAAATGAATGATGAACATACAAAAATGAAAAATGATGCTAATCAAAATCATGTGGAATAATCGTAACAGAAGATGTTGCGTTTAGTTCCATCTAAAGTGATAATATTCGAGATTGTATTTCAAAGAAAAATGTACGAATACGGAAAAGATACAGCTTCGGTTCAGCCAAAGAAATTACAGTAGAACAGTGGCGTTTCGACACTGAATAAGCGGTTTCTGCAAGTTATTTCCAGAGTTCCATAGAATTCATAAGAAGCCAGTTATGTTAACAGCTGTTTCCGATCATTCTCATCGAGCATTTTACAATTGCATAGGGTACATAAGTTTTAAATATGAAAAATTGAAGCACGTCAACTAGGTCATTAGAAATTTGAAACAGTTTGTTCCCTTGATGAACTTGAATAAAACAATGCGGCTACCCTGGTAGTCAGCATTCCCACAATTTTG
>LUCH01001989.1:48210-59689 GCA_013368495.1 Paragonimus heterotremus | reverse complement strand
GTCCATTGCGCATCATGTGCTCGAGACAAATCACGAGACTGGCAATCCATCGGCAATCTCAGTCATTTTCATGCACCGGAATAAACGATTGCTTCACATTGCCGGGGCAATTGCTATTAAACGCCTGAAGCCGTCATTGTATGTGCAAAAGGAACTGTTCATTAAATTAGCACTACCATGGTAGTGCTAGTTAATTTCTTCTTTTCCTTATACCTGGACCGAACGCTCTCCGTAAGTCACAATTTCATGTATATTTTGTAATTTTCATTTCTGCAGTATGTACTTGATAAGATGCATCGAAATCAGTTCGAACAAAGATCGTGCAATATACCACTACTAGCTTGTCTTTTCAAGTTCATTTCGGGGAAAGCTTGCTTCAATTATTTTGGAGAGTGTTCACGAATCTTTTCTGATAGCCGCCTTGTGGTTCTCCCAACATAACCTATTTGACAACAACAGGTGACAGAATAAACGCAAAAGGACGAAGAAAACCTAGGCAAGCTCTCTTTGAAGTGTGGCATCAGTACCGGGCAGGTATTGAACGATACGATGATCCGTGCTGCATGTTAGGCACTGTCAACTGCATTACAAACTCGGCGGATGAGAATTTCACTGGTAATTTCTCCTTGTATGATAGGGTAACAAAGACAGGCATTTTATCCGCCGTCTGAACAACTTTGTGCCTCACTTCTGGTTGCGTGTTCCTGTCCAGGAATCGTTGCGGATATCCACTTTGACTTAGCACATCCCTGATGTGTTGGAGTTCATCCGATAGAGTATCTGCCGTGCATATCCTTCTGGCTGTGTTTGTTAAACAGCAAACCAAATTCCACTTATAATTCAAAGGAACAAAGCTGAGAGAGTGCGTGTACTGGTCAGACAGAATTGATGCACGCAAGTTTGAGCGCAACAGACGAACGGGGACGGTTATTCCACGTTTCTACCGTCTTCCTAAAGTGCACAAAAATGGAGTGACTTTAAGACCGATTCGGACTTTGTGCACTTTTTCACCTGTTGTTGTCAAGCCGGTTATACTGGGAGAACCGCAAGGCGGCTGTCAGAAATGATTCGTAAACACTTCCCAAAATGGCTTCGTAACGGTCTGATAAACCTCATTTCCAGTGCAATCGGTTCTCATCTAATTGACACTGGTCATCAAATTGAACTGGGTGAAGTCTTCCGAGCCATCTACAAGTTTCCTCAAGCTCACTCCAGAGCTGTCAGATTGCGACTGTAATTAACGGCCTAGGCAATTGCCATTTGTTGTAACGCTGGTTAATACGACCTCAGGCTATCCCGACTGATTGCAAAAAACTCAACAATGAGGCACGAAAAAAGTCATGTAGTGTATTGTCAATAGGGCATTATATATGAAATCAACACAACAGCTGGCTTCATTGGCTTCGCTTCAGTAGATTGGCTTCGGCCTTGACCGACGACTGTGTTGGTCATCCCATGACATGTTCCAGTGTTGTTGCTCGGTCCGTGCATATCTTGTCTTGTGCACCTGTGTGACATTTCGGTGAGTGTCGTGTTACGCGTCACAGCTGAGATTATTTTGTCTCCAGCCGTTCATAACACCTTCCCCTTCAGGTGTTTCGTAAGTAGGTCGCTCCGGGTCTATCTTGAACCGCACAACTTGTTTCCGTCGGTGCAATTAATGGCGTCTATTTTGCAGGTTTTGAGTTGTATTCTGAGTGGGACGGTAAACGGCTGACGATCCCTTTAAGTCAAACGAATCCATGAGAAGGTTGAGACTTAATTGTTGTGGTTCGGTACAGGACAGTTTGCATTCGGTCCTTCGCAGTTGGTTGGCGTGTTGTTTCCAAACATGCGAGTTTACTTGTATGTTGTAGGTTACGTGACCGATTCTTTTGATGATGGTACCGACAGTCCACTTCTGCTGGCCATTGCGATAGTCTCGAATCAGCACACGATCACCAGGTTTGAATGTTGGTTTCACCTAGGTTGTCGTTCGTGAGACTCCAGGTATTGGTCGTATGGTATCATGGATCAGTCGCGGGGGTCGATTCATGAGCACTTCAGCAGGTGAGCGACCATTGGGGCATTGTGGATTGGGCGTAGATCTACAGGTGAGTAAAAAGGCTTCAAGGATTTCAGTGGTCGTTTCCTCCCCACTGGCTTTATTGAGTGTACGCTTGAATGTGCAGACAAAACATTCCGCCCGACCGTTTGACTGGGGATGAAAAGGTGGAGCAGTTATGTGAGCGATACCAAAATGACGGACAAACTCCCGGAATTGGTGCGAAGTGAACTGGATGCCACTATCTGACACAATCCTCTCGGGGACTCCGAACGTCGAGAATAAACGTCGCAGATGTCAGATTGTGGTGGTAGTCGTGGTTTCGAACATCATACATACTTCTGGCCATTTGCTGAGGGCGTCGATCACGAACAATAAAATTTGACCGTTTATGGGCCCAGCAAAATCGACATGTTGACGTGACCATAGTTTTTCTAGAGTTGGCCACGGTTGATGTTGTTGGCGATTAGGAAGCCTTTGGATCGATGCACATCGAAAGCGACTGCGACATAATCGTTCCAACTTCTCGTCCATACCAGGCCAGTAGACGTAACTGCGGGCTAAGTTTTTCATCCTACAAATACCAGGGTATCCAATGTGGAAATGAGACAATACCTTGTTACGTAGAACAGAGGGAATAACGACATGATCTGCGAAGAGTAAACAACCAATAACAATCTGGAGTGCGGTCCGGCGCAAAAAAGCTGACGAAGTTCTAATCCTGGACAAGTGTTTGGCCATCCGTTCTGATGATATTCTGTGACCTGCTGTACAACACTGTCAGTTTTAGTAGAATCGCGGACCATGACGAACGAAACAGGTAAGTAAGAAATAGTCTGAGCAACAACAGCACTATTCTCTGGTTCTGTATCGATAGATGCGACCACAATATATTCTGCTTCTGCGGAGTGAGTGTCGATCAACCTGAGTAGGGCATCTGATTTGCCGATCTTATCAGTTGAGGCGTACCTAATTGCAACATTGTAGCCAAGAAGTATAGTAGCCCAGCGTTGAAGATGGTTTGCTGTATACACTGGAATGTCCTTCCTTGAACCGAAAATTGCAAGTAGTGGTTTTTGTTTGTTACCAGATCGAAATATCTACCATATAACATTTCGTGGAGTTTCTTGACGACAAAAATGATAGCTAGCGCCTCTTTTTCCATTTCGCTCAGCAGATGTCAGTGATCTGGTGGCGTGAGTGATCGCTTTGGTGGTACCACCAGGGAAGTCGTGGACTATGACAGCTCCAATACCTCGACTAGACACATCAGTCGTCACTGTAATAGGCAATTTGAGGGTCATAATGAGTTAGCAAGAGTTCAGTTTGTAGAAGTTTCTTGACTTCGCCAAAAGCTTCTTGGCATATGGGTGACCATTCCCATCTTGTATTTTCAGCCAGCAGGCTATTCACAGGTTCTCGTAGGCGATGCATAGAAGGGATAAATGAATTGTAAAAGCTTATCAATTCGAGAAACGACTTCAATTCAGGTATATCAGATGGCGGTGGCATTCGCACAATAGCCTGAGTATTAGTAGGATCCGGACGGCGGCCATTTTTTATCAATAATGAAACTGCTAGATTTAACTGATGTTAAACAGAACTCACATTTTTATCTTTTTAATCAAAAACTGTGGTCACGTTTTCGGCTAAGCACAATGCTCTGACGGCAAAATAGTTCTTCCTTTGTAGGTCCTACGATGATTATATCGTCAAGGTATGCAGCAACATCATCGACTCCACTTAACATGGTGTCCATGATTTGTTGGAGAATTGTTGGTGCTGTTTTCATCCCGAAAGGTAACCTGGAGTACTGGTAAAGTCCTTGATGCGTATTGATCGTCAGTAGTGTTCGTGATGATTTTGCTACTTCGACCTGAAGGTAAGCATCGGATAGATCAAGCTTTACAAAATATCTACCTTCGTTCATTTTGGCAAAAATGTCTTCGGGTAGGGGCAAAGGATACTGGTGTGTATCAAGGACGGCATTCAGATAAATTAAATAATCTGCTTAGATACGCACCTTTCCATTTGGATTCTGAACTCCGACTATGGGTGCAGTCCGTGGGGAACAGTTTACCGGTTTCAGGACTCCGGCGGCCTCTAGGCGCTTCAACTCGTCGTCTATGATGGATAAAGTCACATGCGAAAGCCGTCTTCTTGGTCTAAATACTGGTTTAGCATTTGGGATTAGATGCAACACTGCCTGAACCTTTGTGCAGCAGCCAAGGTCATCCCCAAAATCGGCAATGAATCTGCGATAGATATCCTCAGGTGTATGGTCATATGGTTGGGATATGCTCCGTAATTCTAGTACTTAAAAAGGAGTGAATTTAGTAAGCTGGTCGATAGATCGATCTGATAAGTTCAAACTATCTATCCAATCGATACCAAGAAGATTCAAATTGCAGTCTGCCACGTACACGACTCCAGTGCCGGTTCGGTTAGCGATTTGTAATTCACAGTTAAATCGACCAATAAGTCGAAGTTTGCTATCAGATGCAGTGCGCGCTGTATTGTTGGTTAGTATTAGTTTTGGTGCCCTAATTTCGCGCCATATACCAACCGTTATGATAATTATATCAGGTGCTGTTTCAAGCTGTAAATTGACAAGTTTTCCGCTTATCTGAACGGTGATGTATTTCCTACATGCTAGTGAGTGCAGCTGTGAGGTGGAAAGTACGGTGGTCCAGCGTGGCTTGTAACCACGACTTCTACTCGATGACCGTGCATTTTGACAATGAAGCCCAGGGAGCCGCCGTGTTTTACAGTGGGTCTCTTTGTGTCCTCGGTGATGACAGACAGAACACTGGTGTTTCTTAAAAGGACAGAACTTCACTTAGTGCCAGTCTCCGCATTGCCAACATGCTGATGATGGTTTAGTAGGGTCAGGAGCCTTGGTACTGTTGGACGGTATGGTGCATGTCTGAACGACATTGAATTCATTGTTGGATAGTGAACGTTCCAACATAGCTGTGTCATGTTTCAGATCAACCAGGCGTTGACATTCGTAGGCTAAATCTTGCAACGCCATGTCGGGAGATTGGTCAAGCCTGCTAAGCAACCTTGTTCTTATATCACCAATAACTTGTGCCAGTAGTACTCAGACGTAAATCGAGGACTTAAACTGATTCTCCGTCATAGTAGATAACTTGAAATGTTCATATTCAAGATTGACTCTACCGGAATAAGTGATAAAATTGTGGTTATTGTAAACCATAACAGAACACTATATGCCGTTGTTGTTTTACTGCATGAATAATTACATTGTACAGATACCGATTACATTACAATTCCGTTGGCTGACGTGCTGCGTTATTACTACTGCATAGAAACTAGCTCTCGGTTTGAGCTAAGTACATTTCCGATTACTAATACGTATTCCGAGTTACCGCAAAAATCTCCATTCCTTCGTTTGGTTAATTTCATGCATTGATAACGGACATTAAACAAAGAGGAGCGCTCACCAAAAATTTCCGTCAAGCACAATACCGTTCTGACTGATCCTCGGGTCCGGTTGGTTGATTATTGTTAAGTTTAGATGCCAACTCCAAATGAGGATAACCAAATATTAGACCGGGTTGCTAGGGCACCGTTTAATGAGTGATACGCGGTGGTGACACAGGCTTCTTTCTAAATCTAACCTGGCGACCACGGGGTGAGGAGTGTTACGGAACGAAGTTCACATTACGTTGCGACATCGTACAGAACAAACTGAAATTTGTCTCATCTATCGAACAAATAGTCTTTGAATTAGCATAACACTCCATAAGTCGATATGCAAACAGAGGCCGTATCTCCAAATTCTCATTTGAATTCATGCCAACGGGCACTTGGCACAGCCTCTTGACAGTTATGCGTCGACCATCCAGGTATCGACTGATCGTTGTGTTCGATAACTCCTTCTCAAACTCAGCCTTGACGCGCAACCTCAAGAATTGTAATGTAACCGTTGGGTCTATGGAAATCCACTCCAACAACATATCAATCTCAGATTCTGACAGGATCTTGTTTTTATGTCCTTTGCGAGGCTGCGCTTCATAACTGACGCAATCCATATGAAGCCATTTGTAAGCGATATTGCACTTGACTCCGTACAGAACGGCAACCATACGCCAGTCATCGCCCCTTTCGAATGCTTCGATAATACGTATGTGTGTTTCGGGACTGATGCAAGTGTAATTGCGTCCGTTAGCCATGTACACAAGAGAACTAATGAAAATATTCTCACAAACTGATTCACTCTCATATTACAACTCGAAATCTACCAAGACCCTAAAAATTACTCCTATTGGACGTGAGATCCACAGACACTTCTAACCACTCGCACTCCCTTACCTGTCAAAGGAACCAGTACGGTCCGCGGTTTGATGAATTAGTGGGGACAGGGTCAGATTATCTGTGTTCCACTTCGATCGCTAACCCTGTTCTCATTAAGCAAATCCGCTGACACCCCGTACCACTTCCTCTATCAAAGTAGCCAATCCGAAGTGCTCTAATTAAGATTGGTTGTCCCTTTCGGTTAGTTGGATCAACCGCGTTCTTGCCGTCACGCCCAAGATTTTAACGTGGAAATTCTAATGCACCAACGTGATTGGCTATTGCATGAAGTGGAAAATCTTGTGCCTAAAATGGAAACAGATATGTAAAATGGTACAGTGTATTGTCAATAGGGCAATATATATGAAATCAACACAGAAGCTGGCTTCATCTACTTCGCTTCAGTAGCTTAGCTTCGGCCTTGACCGACGACTGTGTTGGTCATCCCATGACATGTTCCAGTGTTGTTGCTCGGTCCATGCATATCTTGTGTTGTGCACTTGTTTGACATTTCGATGAGCGCCGTGTTGCCCGTCACAGCTGAGATTATTTTGTCTCCAGCCGTTCGTGACGCCATTAGACTCTACAACTCCTGTCTGCTTGCCCAAAAACAGTTCGTGCAAGCCCTACATTTCCCTTGGCCAACTATTCCACAACCACTTGAAACCCAAGCAGATGTGAACCACTTGACATTGCCGAATGCGTGTCTCATGGCAGGCACGAGTGATAATCCCACATATTCACCAACACTCCCAACCCCTCCACTAGACTGTGATCCACCCCATGCCCATGATTCTAATGACCTAGTTGACTTGCTTTAATTTTTCATATTTAAAACTCATGTACTCTATGTGATTGTAAAAAGCCCGATGAGAATGATCGAAAACAGCTGTTCGCATTAGTGACTTCGTAAAAATTGTATCGGACAGTATATCACTTCTGTTTACAACAGTGCGTGAACGATGAACCTTAGCAAGATGCCCATATTTACCGCACAAGTAGCAAGTGACAGTGAATGCAGGGCACGTTTTGCAGTTGGATCGATGCTGTTGTCTGCCATATCGGTAACAACTTCGGTGACAGGTTGTGATCAGAGAGTCAGTTGATGATGAAGATTTCATTCGAGCTATACGCATCTGCTTAGTGGAAGTAAACGATCCAGTTTGCTCCTAACGATAGATGTTTGTTTGGAATTTTCTGATATCAGTGATTTTCAGGTGCTCGAGTTCAATATTCCTGAAACTAGCTGTTACGTTGGAACCTCCCTCTCTTTTTTCCTCTGGAAAAAATGGACTGTAATAGCACTGACGTAAAACACAGATCAGACATAAAATGAAACTGATCACCTTCTTCTCGTAGTTAGGAAAACCAAAACCGCATTGTATATGTGTTAACTCATGATTTCCACCGTTTGTCCAATACTGAGAGGGCTTCCTTCATATACCTCTTCTTATTCCGATTGAGGAAGTCAGACGATCTCTGGCTTCCTTGTCTAAGGTGAAGCCACGTGACATTCAGCTAATGCTTCTATGAGACACTAAACCTGCGTCATCTCCACGTATTCTGTAAAGATAGTCCTTTAGGAAATTCAAAACTCAGACGATGGTTGCACAGTAAGGTCAACTCAGAACTGGTCGGGCGCATGTAAGGGGTCTGGCGTTATGCAGGTTCGTATCTAGTGCACAAAAAGTTGTATCTTTGGTTCACAACGCAGTCACTGTGTAGTGTTTTTTTATTACTAATAACGCACAACGGAGAACATGTGAAAGAATGACATTGGAAACAGAACTAAGGAAAATCAACGCGCCTGCAGCAGTGTAGCCCCATCATCTGTGGAACGCAAATGTCTGATGATGGCCTAGACATATACATACATAAAGGTTCCCAAGACGTATTAGTCAGTATGTGAGCCGATCGATTCCCAGGCGAGGACATACATAAGCACGACCCAGATGGGACACAACAATGGTGAAGCCTAACATCAGCTGGACAATAGCTTTATAAAGTTGACCAGCCGATATGCTCTACATTCATTCATTCATTAATGTTATTTGGTAATCTCTCAAAAATTCACATCATACCATAGAGGACAACTGTGGCGATCAAAAGTTTTCCATAACTCATTATCAGACCAATACAGTTATAAGCGTTGAATGAAGTTAAAACAGTGTATAAATAGCATAAAGGTTTAACAGAATGTCATTGGGTTATGTTAGTTGATGAACCAGCTGCATAGCGTTGCATCCAGGATGTGCGTCCAAATATTTGATGAAGCTGATGGTTGAGTGTCTCTGTTGCAATATCAGTCTTAAATAAAGGTCGGATGAATAGAACTTTCCTCTCCACCATGTTAATCGGACCCCGTAAATTAGCCACACGTATATTTCGAGCTGTAAAACGAACCGGATAGCCATTTTCCTGTAACATGATGGCGACTGTCTCCAGTTCCTAGCCTGTTGTTTCTGCAGTTAGTTTTCATTACTATTTTGAGCAGGTAATGGATTAGGTTTCGTTTTTGCATCAAAAGTACAGATCTGTTGAGATCTATACGACCTGGTACATGTTGCTCTACGGCAAACAGAACGTTGTAAACTACCATCGGAGCATATATTCAGATTCCGTTTCAGAAGTGACAAGCCCGTTCTTAGCCTTGAATTCACTCATCAGTTACTTTGGCCAACCGCAGGTGTTATTTTGTATAACATCTTCGTTAAGTCAACCGTATATATAGCAGCGATTCAGCGTAAAGCTAGTGAAATCAGATGGACTATCACAAGCTATGCACAGCCTGGTAAACTTTTGCCGATATATTTACTGGGTACATCACACATACCACTTTCAAAGAAAGGCATATCCAAATTCTGACGGATTACATTTACTTCGGTTTCAATAAAAGATTGTGGACGCCAGATGTTGGAAAACTATACTGCTCATTGTATGAAACCTCAGTCTTGGTTCAATACTGACTCTCTGTCCCGTTTTATCCATTCAACTTTACCGTCCCCAATGGGTACACGGTTATGGTACGTCTTTGCTTCCGACTGTACTGATGTGCTGTTTTGCCTTATCAAAGAGTGCCTCTCACAATGTTGTTATGGGATTACTCTTTAAATTGCCTTCACCTTATACACATAAGTGGTCAGAAATAATCCCCGCTAGTCTCGAATTCGGGTATTCACCAAAGCACAACTTTTCCGTTGTTTTTCTCCTTTCACGTGAGCACCGTACCATTCCTAGGGATTCGCTTTTGCCGAAGTATGTAGACGATACCGTCGTTAGGATCCACTATTCAGAAGTATCATTATTCCTCGCACAGGCGAATGATATTACTGAATTGGCTAGCTGGTTTAACGTACACTCCTTGTAGCTTATTAAGTCCACATATTTTCATGCCTTAGTTTCTTTTCCTAAAGGAACAACATTCCGGCAGCTCTTGACACTTTTTCCAAAACAGAGTGACAAAATTTTATTTCAGGGTTTCAATTTGTTAAGTATTCAGATGTCATGTTTGGGTCACACTTGATGTAATCTGTTCATATTAATAATGCATTCACCAAAGTGAGAAAACATATTTTATATATACTCTTATCTTCTGTTTGGTGAATCCATGCCAACTTTGACCTTAGCTATATTGCTTTCCAATTGCTTTCACTGGTCTTCTTACCAAAGTTTTCTAACTTCTTTCTAGATCCATGAGACAATTGTCTAACTGTAACGGTAATCATTGACTATAGTCATTCAACATTTCTAAGATGCATGTTACTTGTCATCAGAATCCCCCCTCCCGATTCCATTCCTTCTAATCCTTCTAACTGAATATTCACACTCTCAAGTCAGCTCCATTGCAAGTCAGTGTATGTGAGCGCATATGCATACAGTTTGTTATCTCTTATCTAATACGCTCTCTTATTCGTCCCGTCAGTCTGTTTTTTAAATGAAGTGATTGTGGAGTTGTGTAAATAATTACATTAAATGTTCTGTCTGCTGAAAATGTGACTGAGTAAATGCTAAATATTCAGTTCCAAAGATGTATAAAACAGTCCCCTGTATTCATCTAACGTCACGTGACAGTAGTTTTTACTCAAGCGAGAAAATTGTCCGTCTATCCTTTGAAACTCTAAGCCTCATCTACGCTTTAACCTTTGACTTACTGTACTAGACATTCTACTATACTGGTCGTATTGTAATTTCTCTTGAATCTGTTAACGAGTGTTTTGAACTTTTCACGAGATTACTCAAACTCCGTTCCAAATATGGCGGCTTCCACAGCACAAACTAGCCGATTTTTATTAATTACAGGCATTTCGTGTGCAGAGATTTTGCTGATATAACTCCCCACCCTAACGTCCTCCTTCTAGTATAGTAAGCACACATTTTTACCTTTGTTGTACTAAAATGTTTGGATAACTGCTACTCGCATTTGCGACATTGTTTAAGTAGCACACCTATAAGAATGCCTCAACTTGTCCTACGAGCAGTTCGCTGAACAGCTCTTTCAATAAATTAGCAGGCACTAGTTGTGTAGACTTTACGAACCCGAAACTGGCAAACTAAGTTAAATATCTACGCTCACCAATGACGTTAGGGGATTTCAGCGTGAACTGTTGAGAAATCCTGCTTCGGCAGTTAATCCACTGAATCATTTGGTGGATTCCATGACACAGCGGTTTGATTAGGCAACTGAGTCCAAATGTGAAATTTCTCAGCACCCAACGTGGCTTCCTACAACTAGTAGAGTACCTGCCGAATCTGGGCATGTTGTTTCTATTGCTGGTTTAAGTCCAACCCAGACTTTTTGTAATTAAGTTTCTTGTAAATATCTACTGTTTGTGTACATAAGCCTTCTCTCGGCGAGAGTGCGCTGGGATGAATCCGGCAGTTTTGTGGCTAATTAATTCTCTACAAGTTGGTTAGGTCAACCTATGAACATCGCACCAAAGTAGTATGTGGCATCACTTGATGTAGTTATATATATATATATATATATATATATATATATATATAAGTAAGTCTTCGGACTGAATATCGGTGTAATTACAGTCTGCGTTCAGGGTCCTATTCGAGTGCCGCCAATGAACCACAGCTTTTTCCTTTTTTTTTTTTTTAAAAAAAAAA